>JAJHSJ010000002.1:64040467-64090517 GCA_021015155.1 Magnolia officinalis
TCATTTTTCAGCTCAACGCCTAAAATGAGCCAAGGAATAAGATGGACGGCGTGGATTTGATATACCCATCATGGTGGGGCCTACATGAGCGGTCCACCCTGAGCTTGTTGAAATCAAGCTCATATTTTTACTTTCAGTTGGGACATAACACATAGTTAAGGTGGGTCCCATGTGTATGGAACGGTATAGTCTAGGATACTGGTTAAGGGTCGAAGGTTGCCAAAATTCGACCGAAAAGACCGCAGAAGTCTATGGAACAGTACAGTCTAGGATACGGGGCTTACAGCTCTCCCCTCCTAATAAAAAATTTCGTCCTTAAAATTTACACAATCATCGCAACTAGTCATAACTCATGAGGGAGAAGAAACATAACATCACTACATATAATCAGAGATAACATACAAAATACGACACATAATCAATCATCAAAGAGATGGGGATAGCGCTCTCGAATCTCAACCCCACGCTCCCAAGAAGCCTCCTCAACAGAATGGTGACCCCACTAAACCTTCACCAACGGAAGACCTTGGTCTGGAGGACTTGTTCTTTCTGATAAATGATACGGACTAGCTGCTCAATATAGGAAGCGTCCTCCCAAACCTCTAATGGCTGCCAATCAATAACAGGAACGATGTCTGACCCACACTTCCTTAACATAGAGACATGGAAAACGTTGTGGACGCCAGACAACTGAGATGGTAAGGCAAGCTGATAGGCCATGGCGCCAACGCGCCCAGTGATCTCAAAAGGCCATATGAATCTCGGGGCAAGCTTGCCCTTCGCTCCAAATCGAACTACGCCCTTCATGGGCGAGACCTTGAGATACGCATGGTCCCCTACAGCAAACTCCAAGGGACGACACCAACAATCAGCAAAACTCTTCTGTCAGCTCTGAACTATGTGCATCCTCTGCCTGATGATTGAAAAGGTCTAGCTATATGTCCTAGAAGGGGGTGAATAGGACAATGCCAAATAAAACTTATAACAGTGGAATTAAAAAGAATATGATATCCAAAGTAAATCACAATGCAGGAAAGTAAAACAACCTCAAAATTTAGATCTTGAGAGGTTGATACAAATGTTGTTCTAAGGACAACCTTTCACCAAAAACCAGAGTTTATGGTAGGACAACCTTATTTCTAGAAAGATCTTGTATCAAATCTCAAACCAAAGAAGAATACAGAAATAAATACAAACTGAATTGAAATAAATTGTAATCACAAATGTATTGTTCTAGGGACAGCCATACACCATAAAAATGCAGGGCAACTTGTTGGAACAACTTTTAAAGGAAATTGAATATCAATCTGATAAAGGAATAGCAAAAAATATATTCTAAACTATTACAAAATTCCCACAATGCTTGAATTAAATGATTACAACATTCACCACCATACATACATCCCACAAATGAATAATTAAAGATTAGAAGTATAAATCATTCAACCACAACACAAGGGATTATAGTGGTTCGCCTGTGTTTTCACCAACTGTTAAACAACAGCCACACAGAATGCTACTCCACTCCGAATATCCTCACACAGGGGATATTAGCGTTCACTAACAAAATAGGTTTTGACAGGTTCACCCAAAACCTTTACAATTGTGTCTTTGTCTGTGGGCTTACACAATTAAAAAAACCCCACTTCTGACTTTTCCTGGCTCTCCTCAGATAACTAATACAACAAGATTTTTCTGGCAAATCTTAAAAGAAACCAAAACAGAAAGGAATTTACAATTAAATGTAAAATACCTGATTATCTCCTTCGTTATAGCAGCCCGGTAGAACCAAGTCAGAGTAGATGATTGAATGTCCAAGTTTAATGTCCAGTACTCAATTACAATGGTTCTATTCTAATAGATTTTAAATTAAACCAAGTAGGGCTTGCCCTAATTGATTTGATTCCAAAGAAAGGGAATAACAATTCCTCTTATCAAATTAGATTGGAATAGCAGAGAAAAGAAACAAAATCAATTAATAAAAACTAAGGAAAGAGAATATTAAATAAGCACACTTAGCTTAGATGGAGCACAGAATTATCTCAGAAGTTCGACGAAGATTGGCTTGACTGGATTAATTAATTCGATTATTTCTTCTGAGATTCGTGCTCTATTTATAGGTGAGCAGATCGCGTCTTCGACTGGTCTAAGGAGCTCTTCGACTAGTCGAAGCAATAATAGATATTTCAAAAATCAGGCGCGATAAGCTTTGACCGTTCTACGACTGGTCGAAGGTCTCCTTCGACTGGTCGAAGAACTTAAAATTCATCGCTGGACTTTGATTCGAAGACTTTCGACTGGTCAAAAATACATTCGACACTGTTCCTTCGACTGGTCGAACAAATTCCTGGACTAGTCGAAGCCTAACAGAAATTATCCGATTTTTGTAACAAACTCATGACTGATCGAGGAATTTCTTAGACTGGTCGAAGCAAATCTAGGACTAGTCGAAGAAGGCCTAGGACTAGTTGAAGAACAGACCAAACTTATGTAAAATAAACATCCGACTTATGTATCCAAAGTGACCTACTTCTAAGGTCAACCTAAGGTCAATCAAACCTCAACCATGAAGTAAGGACATTGAAACATTAGGAACTAGTGACCATGAAGTATAAGCCTTGAAGTCTTGATGTAGTTCAATCTTGAAATCTTGATGTGGCTCAATCTTGAAAGTGTCTTGAGTTCTTTACGAACTGCCTTGTACTCATCTTGAAGTCTTGCATTCTTGAGTCATGTCTTGTGAGCAGTTCTTGCAGTCAAGGTTGATCTTTGTACTTGTGAGCTTTGCTTGTTGTGAGCTTTGCTTGTTCATAAATGTTGATCTTTGAGAGAGCTTCACTTATGCAAGTTATATAACAGTGATTTTGGCACCACAAATTTGACAACAGACAGGGATATAAACAATAGCACTTACAATGATATCGATAGCCTCTAATGTCTGCTGCATAAGCTCGGGACCTAGGAGACGGCACTCTCCAACCACAGTCTAACAACTCGGTGATCTGCATGGTCTGCCATATATTGCCTCAAAAGGAGTCATGCCGATGGTCGCCTGATAACTGTTGTTGTATGTGAACTCAGCCAATCGCAAATGCTTATCCCAGCTACTCCTGAAATCAATCGCGCAAGCCCGAAGCATATCCTCAAGGATTTGGTTGACCCTCTCGGTCTAGTCATCGATCCGTGGATGGTACGCGGTGCTGAGCTGTAAATCAGTCCCCATCGCTCTCTGAAAGCTCCCCCAAAACTGAGACGTGAACCTCGGGTCTCAGTAAAAAATGATAGAGACTGGAACGTCATGCAGTCTCGCAATCTCCTCGACGAATAACCTCATAAGCTGATCCAAAGGCCAAGTCGCACAAATCGCAAGAAAATGTTCTAACTTCGTCAGATGATCAATGACAACCCAAATGGAATCATGCCGCGCTGAGTCCTCGGTAAGTCCATAATGAAATCTATCGACACGTGATCCCACTTCCACATCGGGATACTCAATGGCTGCAATAGACCAGGGGGTCTCTGATGATCGGCCTTGACATGCTGGCATGTGTAACACTCGGCTACAAAGCTGGAGATCTGCCGCTTCATCCCCGCCCAAAAATATTGTCGCCTTATATCACGGTACATTTTTGTCGAGCCAAGGTGGATAGAAAACCGTGATCGATATGCCTCGGTCATAAGATTTCTGCGTAACTCAGGAATATTCAGGACACATAATTGGCCCCTAAAGCAAAGTCCACCATCTGCACCAATCTGTCAATCTGCCTGACTCTCAGATGTCGTCTCAGCCATATAACTCTACAATGACTCATCAGCCTGCTGAGCCTCAATCACCCTGTGACAAGAGAGGGTTGAATTGACAGGCTCGATAACTGCACGATGGAAGACTGCAGGCCAAACTCAAAATCATACTCTTCTATATCCTTAAGCATTCGCCACTCCTGAATCATCATATACGCCACCAGGCTTCGTGACTAACGGCTGAGGGCATCCACCACCACGTTCACCTTGCCAGGGTGGTACTGAAGATCGAAATCATAGTCCTTCAGGAGTTCCATCCAGCGCCTCTACCTCATGTTCAACTCAGACTGCGAGAAGAGGTACTTCAAGCTCTTGTGGTCAGAAAAGAGCTCAAACCTAACCCCATAGAGATAGTGTCTCCACACTTTCAGTGCGAAGACAACTGCAGCCAGCTCCAAATCATGCATAGGGTAATTCAGCTCATGGACCTTGACCTGACGAGATATGAAGGCCACTGGTCTCCCGTGCTACATCAGGACAGCACCCAAACCAATATGCGAGGCATCGGTAAATATAATAAATCCATCCCTCCCAGAGGGAAGAGTGAGGACAGGAGCGGACGTGAGGCGGTCCTTCAATTCCATAAATGCTCGCTCGCAGGCATCGCTCCAAATAAACTCTGTGCCCTTCCGACTCAACCTGGTCAGCAGGGCTGCAATACGAGAGAAGCCCTTAATGAAACGCCAATAGTAGCCCGCCAAACCAAGGAAACTGCGGATCTCAGAAGCGTTCGTGGGCTGGCTCCACCGACGCACTACCTCGACTTTTGAGGGGTCCACTGCGACGCCCTCCCTCATCACCACGTGACCGAGGAACTTCACCTCCTCCTGCCAGAACTCGTACTTCTCCAGCTTTGCATACAGCTGGTGTGCACGGAGGGTCTGCAACGTAACCTCCAGATGCTATTCGTGCTCCTCACGGGTCCTCGAATAGATCAGAATGTCGTCGATGAAGACTACAACAAACTGATCGAGATAATGGTGGAAGACCTTGTTCATCAACTGTATGAAGATCGTGGGTGCATTGGTCAATCCGAAGGACATGACCTAGAACTCAAAATGACCATAACGCGTCCGGAAGGCCTTCTTCGGAATGTCCTCCTCTCAGACCCAAATCTGATGATAATCGGAACGCAGGTCAATCTTCGAAAAGAACTGTGCACCCTGTAGCTGATCAAATAAATCATCAATCCTCAGGAGCGGATACTTGTTCTTGATCGTGACTTTGTTGAGCTCGCGGTAGTTTATGCAGAGCCTCAGTTCTCCTCACGGTGAACTGCTCGGACGGATAAACTCCAACTCGCGCAACTCGTCCAATTGTTTCTATAGTTCCCACAACTCCAACGGTGCCATACGGTACGGGGCCTTCGAAATAGGCCCGGTACCGGGCACGAGATCAATCTGAAACTATATGAGTTAGCGAGGCGGTAACCCCGGAATCTCCTGGAACACATCGGGAAAATTGCCAACAATCGGCAACTGATCAATACAAGAGGCAACAGGCTCCTCAACGGCGCAGGACATCAAGCATGACGTGGCTCTCCCCGGGGCTCTGTAACGAACTGAAACTGTGGCAAGCTTAGTATATAGAACGTGACTGTCCTCGCGGAGTAGTCCAAAATGGCGTGGTACTCGACAAGCCAATTCATGCCCAAGATAACATCGAAATCTGACATCGGCAGCACGTACAAGTCGGTGGGCAAGAAAATCTCTCCCACTAACATGGGGCAAGATGAATAAAAGTGGCCTAATACTATAGTCTTCCCCAAGGGTGTCGATACGGTCAACCCCTCTCGAGCAGACTCTGTCGACAATCCAGTCGAACGATAGAATCCCTCGGACATAAATGAGTGTGAAGCACCGGAATCAAATAAAACCTAAGCGATGCATGCAGAGACTGGAAGTATACCCTCAACGACCCCTCCAGATGACTGAGGATCCTGCTAGGCCGCGTAGAACCTAGTCCAGTCGAACGATAGAATCCCTCAGACATAAACGAGTGCGAAGCACCAGAAACAAATAAAACTCAAGCGATGCAGAGACTGGAAGTATACCCTCAACGACCCCTCAAGATGACTGATGATCCTGCTAGGCCGCGTAGAACCTAGCCTGTGCTAGCTAGGGAGGTGCTTGTCCCCTCTGCGCATGTTGTTGTTGTTGTTGTCGCTGAGGTGGTTGAAACTGCTGCCTCTACTGCTGCGGTCTTGGAGGCTGGTGTTGATGCTGCTGCTGAGGTGGCCTCGGTAGTGGGGGCTGTTGTCGCTGCTGTTGTGGGGGTCTCTGCTGCTGCTGTGATGGAGGCTGTTATGGACCTCTTGGCTGCTGCTGTTGCTGGGGCAGGGACACTCCCACATACGATGCCCCGTATCACCGCACTGCCTCGGAGGTGTTGGTGGAGGTGCTGCTGGCATTCGGAAGGCTGGGCGGCCTGTGCGCCTCTGTTGTGGTCTACGTTGCTGGGAATCACTGGAAGGAGCTTGCCTCTTCCAGTCTCTCCTCTGACCGTGATCAGAGTGAGAACTGGCCCACTCAGCCTTATAAATCTAGGCCTTCTGTACCACCATCTCGAAAGTCGGGAGCTCATGCCCAATAACACAGCTTCGAAGACCGTAAGGCAAACCATCCTCGAAACAGCGGACTCTCCGCTCCTCATTATCTACCAAGTATGGTGCAAATCTGGACAGTGCTACAAAACGAGCCGCATATTGAGCCACTGTCATATCACCCTGCACTAGGGCCTCAAACTCTAACGTTCACTGTCATCGGATGTGATCAGGAAAATACTGTCTGTCAAACTGATCTACAAAATCCTCCCAGGTCCACAAAAAATCGGTGTCTGTTGCTCGGGAGACTGATGTCCACCAGTGCTCAGCCTCATCATGGAGAAGAAATACTGTTAATCGGACTCGCTGCTCGGTCGTACATCCCATCATATCAAATATCTTCTCCACATCAGAGCACCATCCCTCAGCTACTGTCGGGTCTGGCTCGCCTTGGAAACGTGTGGGATCGAGCCATCGAAACTCTCGAAGGAGGGCACTCGCGCACTCTTGCTCTGCCTGGGCTGGCGAAACGACGGGTTGCCTACCCTGCCCCTGAAGGGCGGCTGTTACAGCCTGCAACATCTGCTGTAACTGGGGGCACTCACAGATATGGTCGGATCTCTGATGGAGGATCAACATCCTCAGGATGGGCGGTAGGAACCTCTGGTGGTGGAGCGGGGATCGTAGGTGGTAGTGCGGGAGCCGCAGTTGGTGGGGCGGGAGTCGATCGGGTCACTCTCCTGCGTGGCATGTCCTACAAGAAAGAACGAAGGAGCCTATCAACTTGAAAACTCTCGAAGGCATGCACGTTAAGGGTCTGTAATAAAATATCGCTAAGCTATCCGAACTCAGGACTTAATCATTCATAGCAGACATGTAATGTTGTTCTTAGTTATTCTCAAGTTATGCTTTGTACCAACTTCGGTCACACCCCAAACTTAGAAACTGAGCTCACAAAATTCCAAATCGCTGAATCTGGCGCTGACAGCCTTCGTAGTACCTCGTTCTCGACTCCCAGCGCCCATTCGCCAGGTTCCGATCTTGGGATGCTACGAGGAGGATTTTCAACGTCAGTCTGATTCATAATAAGCATAACCAAAGGAATAACCCATAAATAACTACCGAAAACTCCATCACATTTTCACTATGATAAAAAAAAACTTTATAAGTACAATGAATATAAAGGAAAATACAATGATAATGGACAAAAGCTCCAAGATGATTTGTTATACACTCCTGCCTCAGCGCTGCTGCGGTCCAACGTCACCTACACGCAACGGTCGTGCATAAGCTTATAGAAAGCTTAGAGGGTGGTGAGAGTGTGTGTACAAGGTAGTAATACAGTTATGTAGTATCAGAGTAATGCGGAACATGCTGATGAATTCATGAATACCATTAGCCGTACCAAGGCTATACGATACAAGGCATGAATGATGTCGGTCGTACCAAGGCCATGCGATGTGAGATGCAACTCAAGCATAAATTCTCATTTGAGTCCACATATCAATATAATTTAACTCTAGAATATAACGGGGTCTAGTACACTCTAACCAGATTGCCACCCCATCGCGCGCAATAAGGTGAGTGGAAGAGCCCTCACTATCCGCCTGCCAATATCGAACTTAGCTCCTCGATAGCAGACCCATTCCTCGAACTGGTCAAACTCAGCTTAGCTTTGCCCCCTCCTTTCGGGCGGGTAAGGCCTCACCCCCTTCCAACCGACCACGACACAATGGAAAATGCGGCCTTTCAGTAATCGACACTTGGCACTCCTGTAACCACTCGGTCTAGATGTTAGAGCAACCTCCTGGTACCATAAGGGTTTAGGGACTTTCACCCAGGGATGTCTATAGCACCCCATGTAGAACAAGATTTTTGGTATCCCATCCTGCCAACCACGATACGCCTGTAGAGGCTACGGCCCTGATGTCGCTAGTGCGTACAGTAACCATGTCATACAATGCAAGATGCATGAATCACACAATCTAATTATACAGCAAACATGTGCATACCATGCGCTCGTGCGGGCAACTTCCCTTACCAGGGAGTCCATAACAATCTGCCCAATGGCATGTGCTATGATCAATCACTCATCTCATCACAAGCATGCAGATGGTGCTTATGGACATGTATCATGATGTTATGTTGTCATATACTCATAATCGGAATCAATAGTCACATACGGTGAATGGGGCCCACTTATTTGGGTTCACCCATGCAGAGAATGGGCCTAACAAGGCCTAAGGGAAGGTCACAATGAGGACAACTAACCATCATTGCCCATCAATGTGGACATCTAACGAACATTAGTCCCAAGGAGTGGCCTACATAAGGAATTCATACATAATTTAATGGCCACACGTACATCACATTGCGCCTCGCCCATGGGCCTCACATACATCGCATCGAGCAGATTGAATGGGCCAATCAAATGGGCCGATTCGAATGGGCCGATTCAAATGGGTCGATTCAAATGGGCCAACTAAATAGGCCAAATCAAATGGGCCGAATCAATGAATCACCATGGGCCTCACATGTGGGCCTCATATACAACAAATGGACCACGTATCTGGGCCTTGATTACATCAAATGGGTCACGCGATATGGGCCTAACCATACAAATAGGTGGGCCCCGCCCATGGGCCAAAATGTATCATGATGGCCCCATGGATGGACCACACCAATGGTCCTCAAGTGGGCTTGGACCACACCAAAATTATTTTAATAGTTGTAGGTGTAACAGGTGTATCACTGTACACTATCAACCCATGGGGCACATGGCCCATTAATGATGATCCGTACTACCCAAACATCGTCCATATACATCAGCACCATCTGAATTTGTCTAGGTATGCAAGCACCATCCATACATTACCCAGGTGCGAGTCCCACTATCAAGACGGTTGGGATGATCATACACATCATGCGGGACCCATGGAAATTGCTGACGTCAGTCCAACAGTGGGTCCCACCATCAGAACGGTTTGGAGGCATATATACATCACGTGGGACCCAAATAATGTGCTGACATAAATGGACAGTGGGTCTCACCAGTTGAACGTACACAATAGCTACATAGCTGCTGTATGTTTGCAGCTATAGTTGTTTTAAAGAGAACAGAGGTGGGTCCCATGTAGGGCCCATCCTCATATAGATATATATAATATATAATATATATATATATATATATATTAATATATAATATATAATGAATATCAGCGTCCAAGCCTGGATGGCCTGAACAATCACACGCAATAGGGGAGGGGGGTATCCCCACACGTGTGATGGGTCCCACCATCCTTGGATGGTGGATGCATCACCTGCACGTGGTGTGGCCCATCTATTGGATGGATGGTGTGAATGGGTCCCACGGACCCTGTTGAAGAGGAAAAACAAATTTTAAATGGATCCAAAACTTCTGGACACCTAAAAGGGTTTCAATGGCAGACGTCAATCACCACTGTTTCCTTCCATGTGGGCCACCTGAGTTTCGAATGAGGCTGATTTTTGGGGTGGCCCACTGCCCTAAGGGGGCTACCAAATGCACGGTGTGGATGTCCAAACCACCCTATGGTGGGGCCCACGGCTGGGACCGTGGGTCCCTGTTATCCGTTTGTCCGCCTGCCAGCGCAACAGCGCCTGCGCACGCTGTTGACAGCAGCAGTGCCTATTGCAGCAGCAGCATATATATATATATATATATATATATATATATATATATATATATATATATATATATATATATATATATATATATATATATTTGTTTTCATGTGGTATTTTACATGTGGGGCTTGCGTCTTGAGAATCTACTCCACCCATTGGATTCTAGGACTCAAAACACATTAAACAAGCCCAATATTTGGCATGTTTTAGCGCTTAGAATAACAAGGTGGGTCCCAACAGCCTTGAACGGTAAGAAATACATTTTTCAATGGTATGGCCCGCTTGATTATTGAATTGGCCTCGTTTTTCAGCTCAATGCCTAAAATGAGCCAAGGAATAAGATGGACAGCGTGGTTTGATATACACATCACGGTGGGGCCTGCAAGAGCGATCCACCCCGAGCTTGTTGAAATCAAGCTGATATTTTTGCTTTCCTTTCACGTCTCGCGTCCCTGGACGCTAGACGGTTGGGGCATAACACATAGTTAAGGTGGGTCCCATGTGTACGTGGCCCACTTAGATACATTTGATATTTGTGTCTTTCCCAACTCCATTAAGGAAGGGCCCACATGGCTTGGACGGATGGATCCAACACGTCCATCAAGTGGGTCCCACAAAGGTAGACGATTTGGATTAATCGCACACATCAAGGGGCCAAAATCAAGAGAAAGGGGAGAGAGAAGGAGAGATTTCGGCGGTGATGGAGGGGCCCCGCCACTATGGGCCCCTCTTGATACAAATAGTACATCAAGGTGGATCCCACATATATGGACCCTTAAATCAAAAAGAAGAATGAAAGACAAAAATCCAAGATCACCCACCGTCTTCTTCTTGCTCCCTTGGCTTCCTTGGCTCCTTAGCTTCGATCCCAATGGAAGATGATGGAGTTTTAATGGTTGAGCTGGGAGATGAAAGGGTAGGAAGTGGACCACATACAAAGCTCTCTCTTAGGGAGGTTTGGGAGAGCTTGGACGTATGGTGCCTTCTCTTGCTTAGGAGAGTGGTTTGAGAATGAGAGAGAGAGAGGGTTGTAAAGAGAGAGAGAGGGTTGTAAAGAGAGAGAGAGATGGGTGATGGAGTGATGGATATGGTGAGTGAGGGTGTATAAGAAACTTTTGACTTTAGGGGTAGATTATGTAAGAAAGGTATGGGTGGTGTAAGAAACTTTTGACTTTAGGGGTTGCTTGGGGATGGGTGTGAGGTGATGTGTACTTGACAGGTACTTGACATGATGGGATTGATTGATAGATTAAGGTGACATGTTGTAGAGATTCTCTTGAGTTTTGCAACGTGCGGCATTTTCCTCGAACCGAACGCGGGCCCACATCTCTTGGCCTGGGTATCCCCTTGGCGTGTGAGACGCGGCATCGAAACCGCGGCGACGATGCGATCACTAAGGTACAAGTCTCGGGTTGAGTCGACTCAGGTTAACGGCGTGTGACTCAGGGTCGCGTGCAAATACCGGTTAAGGGTCGAAGGTTGCCGAAATTCGACCGGGAAGACCACGGAAGTCTACGGAACGGTACGGTCTAGGATACGGGGCTTACAATTATACCTGCAATTTTAGTCTTCCGATGCTTTAGTTCAGGTGAAGCTAGCTCAACCAATCTTATTAGTGTGAAAGAAGAAGGTTCAACCACCCTTATTAGTGTTAGGAATAAGCTGGTTGATGTGACTGATGTTGTTTTCTTAAATCGCATCTTCCTTTAGACAGGAGTTATGACCAATTGAGGGGCAATCAAATTTTTAATACATTTGATCATTATTTTCTACTTCTCAATCATAGGCTTCTCCACTTTTGATAAAGAATGAGAGAGTCAGGCAATGATTAACTTATGAGATCCACTAACTAGAGTCCCATAGTAATTTTTCTACCAATGGTAATATAAAGACAGATGTTGGGGACAACTAAGGAAGAGATGAAGTATAAAAGGAGCTTATAACATTAAAATTATTGCGGAGGGTATGGAATGTAAAGATTAAATCAACAACTAGCTGATGATTCAGAGGCTGATTGCAAGTTTGATGGATAAATGGATAGAGAATGCCTTGGGATAGACCGAACTGACGAGCAACAAGATTGGGACAATATTGTTCAATTTTCGGCCTTGGCATTGGCGACTACTGTGCCACCATATGGGAGGTCTTTGCATATCAAATAGCTTTTTCTAAGCTTGATCTCTAAGACTAGCTGACTCGATATCGGCCGATTCATATTCTTTTATGAACCGGCTGGACCAAATTCTTTATCGTTAAATGGACAAAAAGAACAGTAGGATTTATTAAGGTTAAAAGAAATAAAGAAGTTCATGTACTTGGTAAAAGAATGGTGAATTTTGGGGCAAATGATATTGTGATAGGTGAAAGAAGAAAAATCTAACTCAGTGGGAATGGATTTGACAAAAGTTTCCCCAAAACATTCATTGAGCCACATCTAAATGAGCCAAACAGCTTTGCTAGAATGGTGAAAGCCTTTAGTGGTCACTTCAAAAATATTCTGATATAAGTGACCGAGCACGTATGGGGCAAGGTCAAGCTGACGTCCTTAAGCAAGTACTTCGGCTAGATGAATATACTCATTCGTAATCTGAAGATCGCTCACTCAATGCAAAAATTGGCAGATCCACGTCAGAAGAAAATCCATGTGCTCTTGATCATCAACTTTGTCATGAGATTTGCATTAAATATGGAGTAGGCTTTGCTAGTATTGTCTGGAAGGACGAATGTATGTTGATCATTTATGACAAAACCTACATAAACAGGCTCACCAAAGGGGAGAAGATGGATAAAGCCACAAATATCCATAATTATCAGACTCATGGGATTGCATACAAAATGGAAAGTATTGGTCGATTAACTCTAAAAAGTTGAAGTTCTTATAAGGAGGAAGGCATTGGCTAGATATTCGTGCAAGTAAAGGCTGTTATAATCATAGATACCAACCCGTTTCCATGTATCACCATTTTGTGCCTTGACACGAGTATACCATTCCACCCAACACTCATAGATTTCGATTATGCTCTCGGAGCTTTGGAAGCGTTGGTAGGATCCGGAAAAAGATCATATTAGATTATTAAAACTTCATCAGGGCACATTGGGAAATAAGGTTCTATTTCCCGAAGTTGATCGTACGTGACTTTAGGATGAAAGGCTGGACTGAGTGTTAAGTATGCCTAATTCAGTTCAATAGGAGCATTAAAGAGGAGTTCATTGATGACTCCTAAGGAAGAACATCTAAATCTTTTATGAAGGTCTCTAGGTGGAAGACTGGAATGGGAGAAGAGGAAGATGTAGCCATGGTGATCGAAGGAAGATCGGACGAAGAAAAGAGTTTGAGTGAGAGAGAAGAAGTTAGAGGCGCAAGAAAATAAACACTAACCCTACGTAGTGTTTATATATCGGCCACGATACATGCGCATTAATGAAAGGGCAATCATGACTCCTAGTATAAGACGATTGTGTGCAACATGTCACAAGGACAACCAAAAAATAAGAGGTAAAGACTGTCATTCAGTTTAGCCTCAATTGGGTAAATCAATGGGGAATAAACATGTGGACGAACAATCATTTACATTAATTGCATTGGGCAACCAAACGACGTTGTTCTCACAATTTACCCAAAGGTGAAGCAATGTGAGGGGTAATGTTGTACCCTATTTCTGACTGTTCCAAAAAAAAAAAGCCAATATGAGGGTGACATGTGGCATTACACGATAGATATAAGGTGTATGAAAAGATTTCCATAGATATTTGGAGTGCTTTTTATATAATCATAGCTAGCATTGATTTAAAACTACACATCATCAGGTGACCAATAAAGTAGTGCAACTGAGACATCTAGGAGTGAAACGTGGTCGACAAGAAAACCTTAATCGAGAAGAATATCGCTTGGCCGAGAGAAGAGGAACAATCGAAAAGAGAAATGTAACGAGAGAAGGATCTAGATGGCAACTTTTCGATTACCATAACTATCCAATAAAGAATGAAAATGTTTAAAGAATAACTACAAAAGAAATCTATAAATAACAATAAGATTAGCAGGAGAAAAGGACACACACAACCAAATCCAATAAACAAATCAAATCTATCAATTTATCTTAACTTAGTTTATCTTATGAGTAGTGATAATCTAGTAACGATAATTTTTTAGTTGCAATCCAAGTCATGCTCATATGTTAAGTTGATCCTTATCCAATATAAGCAGTTCTTTTAAGAGACACATTTTTACAGTTGTCCTCAGTGACCCACTGTAAGCTTTTTTTACTTTTCTTTGATTGTACCGATGTACTAAAAAGTCTTTTTTTGTGAAAGGTAAGGCACAACCCATTTTTGGAGGAAGAATCCCACGCTCCGATTATCGCATAATCATTATAAATATTATGAAAGTGGCTGAGTAGGCGATCGATCTTATCATATTTGGTTATGTGCTGTTAAAATTTGACGTATCTACCTATTTTGGCACTTAGGTCAAAGTGAATCGGTTTGAATTGAGTCATTATATCGATTCTAGCATGCCCACACACACCGCACGTGATAGAAAACAAACCGAGTGCCAATAGTTACTGATGGACATGAGAAGTTTTTAATAATAATAATAATAATATTATTATTATTATTATTATTATTATTATTATATATAAGAAGGATGAGACTTTTGGCATTTTGGCAAAGTCATGTGGCCGACCGGAAGTGGATTGCGTCATGCCCCGCCTGGATGGAAATCGATCTAGCCAGGGGCTATATGGAGCCCATTGTGATCTATGGGCTTTATCCATATCGTTCATCCATTTTTCCATATTATTTTAGGGCATGAACTAAGAAATGAGGTAGATCCAAGGCTCAAGTGGACCACACTGAGTATTAAATGCCCATCATTAAAATTAAAGTTCTCGGGGTCTGTATAAGTTTTGGATCAAGTGAACCACCGCTGCTTCCTATGGTGTGGTCCACTTGAGCATTGGATCTGCCTCATTTTTGGGCTCATACCCTAAAATGATTTGGAAAAATGTATGAGCATCGTGGATAAAACCCAAACATCATGGTGGGCCCCATAGAGCCCCTACTTGGATGGATTCCATCAAGTGGGACCAGGATGCAATCCACTTCAGGCCGTGTGACCATGAGTGTGGTAACAGTATGAAAATTACTATATGTTCGAGTTTTATGAAGTCCACCCATGATCCGTAAGTATAATCTAAACAGTGAATTAGTTGAGCTTGCTCTTGTTCACCATATATCTAAAATCATGACTCACAACTTAGGTGGGACACACCACAAGTAGAAATATGCAGTTATGCGTAGAACTTATATATTCATATGTTTTGGCTCATTTCTATATTTTAGTTTGCTCCTTCATCCTGGCTCCTTCATCCTAGCCGAACTCTCTTAAAGAATGGGTTGGATGGCTTATGTAAAACACAATAAACCCCACATTCCATTTTGAATAATTCTGCCTTGGGCGTCACCATCTACATTGTCCTCCATTGTTCCCTTTGGTGCAGAACACCTGAGTTAAGGGTTAAGCTAGTTTCGGTACATAGGCCTAAAAAGGGCAACCCATATTATGGATGGTTTGGATGGCATTGACACATCAGTGGGCCCCATGAGACTACTATACATTCAAACATGCACCTTCTTAACGATTCTCTTCCTCTCTAGACATGCATTGCGTGTGCCATACCCGCTAGTTAGGATAATGCAATGATCATTCCTTTCTAGTAATATCCTGTAAAATATATTATCCTTTTCAATTCTAACAAGTGGTGCGGCCCCAAGATTCCGCGATACATGTCATTAATGTTATCATACCCTATTTCCAGCCATTCTGGAAAAAGCTAATAAAAAGGCAAAGTGGCATTTCACAAGAGATACGAGATGGATGAAAAGATCTTTAAAATCTTAGAGTACTTTTTGCGGAATCATAACTGACATAAATCCAATGCTACATGTCATTGGATGGTCAGTGAAGTAATGCGATTAAGTTATCCAAAATTTAGTGAGCGGAGAGAAAAATGAGATCGACTAGTCCAAGATAAGGGACGTGACCAAGAGACAGATAACCTAGTTGACATAAGAGGAACAGTCACAAAAGGGAAATGTAAAAGAGAATGATCTAGAGAGAGGCACTTTAACTACTGTAACTATTGGACTAATGAAAGAAGCATCTGGAAGAATAAGATGCAACGAAACTCTATAAATAACAAAGAAAATCAATAGATCCAACCCGAATCCAATCTAACACACAATCAAATAAAAAAAAATCTATCTTTTATCTTAGCTTAGGAGTAGCGATAATCCAGTAGCAGTAGTTATAATCCAAATCTACACTCATACATTAGATTTGTCTTTTAACCAATATCACACAATTCTTTCAAGAGACGGATTCTTACGGTCACTCTTAGTGACCGATTGTGAGTTTTTCATTTTTTTTATTGCATTGGTATTCTGAAAAGTCCTTTCTTGTGGAAGGTAATACACAACCCACTTTCAGAGGAAGAACCTCACCCTCCGATTATCACCTGATCGTTACAAAATTCTAAAAGTGTTTGAGTAAGCGACCGATCTTCTCTGTTCGCATCGGGCATATCTGCTTATTTTGGCGCTTGGGGTTGAAAGTTGATTGGTTTGGATCGAGCTGCTTTATTGATTCTAGTACACCCGAACACACTACACATGATAGAAAACAAGTTGAGTGCCAATAATTTTTAGCATGCCCGGGGGGACTCTGATTATAGATATACTTAGTAGTGCATCAATCATGTGAAATCATAAGCCAAAGGGGTGATCGTAATGCTTCCACACTTGCTAACGTTGTTATAGCTAATGAACTAGCTGCTTAAGAGAAAGAGTTACAGGTATAACAGGTGCCTGAGCAAGTAAATCTACCACCAAATCTGGTACCTGATCCACATCACCAAACTCAGATAGGGCATCGACATCTCGGGTTGAACCTCTTGAGATTATGTTGACGGAGATAGTGAAAGTTTAAAAATAAATTCAACATATCGCAAAATTATCACATCATCAAGTTGAACAGTCAGGAGTTCAGACATAAGCCTTTAATATGTAGATGGTTAGTGATGCCAATAGCATGAACTGTCTTATGAATATGATTATTGAAAGGTCACCTATTGTGCCTCTACAACACGTTCACACTTGTTCTATTGGGAATCTGGCACCAATACCATCGGTACAGCCAGTGCCACATACTCTCCCTCTAGGGCAAAACACACCACTTGTTCATGTCCCTATTCCAGTGCAAGACATACAAAATTCATCACTACCTGTGAATTTCAACCATTTGAGCATGAGAATAGGAACTTAATCATTGACATTAGGAACTAAGGCATACATGGGGGATAGCCTTTGCCCAGGAATCAACCTTACAATAAGGAGCAATATCAAGTTTGTCCTGAACCACTTCCAATAGTGGCACAACAATATTGTAACCGCAATCAAATTATACAAGTGGTTCATGAAGTAGTAGGTTAAGTTCTCGGTTAAACAACTACTCTAGTTTATCATAAGCCTTATCCTGCTAGATTGACTGACAATATCCATCGTCGAGGAATTATCTACCGAACTTTACACTATTTACAGGTAATATCGGTCAATCAACCATATAACATATAAGTCATTTTACCATACAGTGTGGGAAATTGGCCTACAATTATCATTATAAATTATAATTATTCGACTATTCTCTAACTAGGGTATACTTTACTAGGTATTCTAATATGTTGCCAAATTTCATATAAACCTAGGAGGAGATGGAAGAGAAGCTTCATGGGTAGTTTTTTTTATAAGGACAGGAAAATTTCTATGGATAAATCTTACATGTTTTCGGCAATTGTCATGAGAATCGGTTGAAAACTATATTGCTCAGTTTAAGAGAAAAAAAAAAAAGCCGATACAAGGTAGTTATGACTAAGGCAGAATTTTTTCAATTGGCCTAGGATAGTTTAAAGTTTAAACTTCGAAAGAAGTTTATTAAGAAAGAATTCATAGATCTCTATGATCTAACTAAAAATATATCTTGATATGAGGTTTTTCTTTAGGAGTCGGTGTGACAAAAGAATGCATCAGCAGGAACATACTATTATGATCAAAATTATAATGTTGCAGTGGCTGAAGTTGTGGCTAAATAGGCATTTGTTTGCTCGACTTTAATTAAAATAGAGGCTTTGATATTACTTGGGCTGACAAAATCTTTGATATTATGCTACCCCAAGTGTGCATTTCGTTCATCTAGGTCTCGCGGTCCTACCGGTCCAATCCCGGTGACCCGCGACCTATGGATAGCATTTGCAGTCTCCTTAAGTCCGGTCATGTAGACCAGACCCGGATCGACTCGAAACCTATGTCATTGCATCCGCATCAACACCGCGGTTCCAACGCCACGTCTCATGTATAAATTCGACATGTGTATCTTGTGATATCGACCTGACAATTCTTAGCCACTCATCATGCATGGGGCCCATTTGATAGGGGCCCACACATTTTTTCCATGGTGGGTCCCACCTAGGTGCACTTTTCTAGAGAACTTACACCTAACCCTACTCCCTAGCCTCTTACACCCTACAAATAATCATTGTTTTTCTTCCCCATAAGCAATCATGCCTAGGCTCTTACAAAGCAATCATACCTAGCCCCTACAACTCATCATGACTTTTCCCTCTTTCCTAGCAAGAGGAATGATTACATCTCTGTACTCCCTTCTCTCCCTCTCTCTCCCTCTCATTTCTCATTCTTCCATCTCCCTAGCCATGGACGTCCCACCCTTCTTCTCCATTTTAGCCCTCTCTTCCTCCTCTCCTCCACCATCTAACCACTAAAAAACCCATCTCAAACCTTCAAACCTCTCCCCCTTGAAGTCTAGATCCTAGTTGTGGTGTTTTGGAGGCCATCTCTTCAAGGTGGGTGTTCTTCTTAACTCCTTCTCTCCTTCTTCCTCTTCCCTTTCTTCCTTTCTCTTTTGCTACATGCATGGAAGCATGTAGGGCCCACCAATCCATAGTGGAGGCCCTACATGGCTCCTAGAATAAGGCTAAGGGCCTAGATCATCCATGATTCTAACCATGGTGGGCCATTCTCCATGGACCCACCATGATGCCCTCTCTTTCTCATTTCTTGTATATCAAGAGCCATCTAGGCCTTGCATGCATGAGAGAAAGGGAATCCCCACCATCCAGCATTTTATTTTCATGTATCTTGCCATGCATGTAACCCAAAGAAATGGTAATGGTGTGGATTGTGTGTGGGTGGTCCATTAGTAGCGGGACCACCCACCTATGGCCGGTTCTTACTCCTACTCCCTCTCCTTCCTATATAATTTTCTTCTATGTTTTTTGATGAGGTGAGGCCCACTAAGGTAGGTCAGCAACCTCTCAGGCCCTAAGCAAGGTGGACATCCAAGCCCACTTGAATGGACGTCCAGGCCCAACCATGTATACATGGTTTGGGTGACCTCCAAACCACCCTTTTCATGGAGGTTTGAATGAACCCAAGGGCCTGAAATTTTGTTGACATGTCAAGGTGGACCCCACAAGTTGAATCAGGGCTATGGGCCCTTTGATTATATTGCATGAGCCAAACTATGGACAACACATGTTGTTGTCCAGATTTTATCCCAGTTGGAATATGTGTTTTAGGTTGATTTTAGGTCTATTTTTAGACCCTTTTCCCCAAATTTTTTTAGGAGTTTTGTAGTGTGTGGACCCCACTTTGATGTGGTATGGGGCCCACACCCTACCTCCCATGATTGAGGCTCATAGGTTGGGCCAAAGATGGGTAACTATCTAGAATTTTTGGACAGTTTAGCAATGCAGTATGGCAGAAATCACTATATTCACCTGACTTTCTGGAAGAAGTGGGCCACCCCAGTGGACCACACTTGTTGTCCAGATGTAGGGCCACCTTTCCCCCAATTTTTCAAGGGTTTGGGTGGGTCCAAGCCCACTCCATGTGGTCCCAAACATAGGGACAGCCAAAATTCCAGTAGCAACTAGATTTTTGGACAGATTATGATTTCCTAATTTGTAAAAATACTTCCCATGCTTAAAAAATTCTAAAATTTAATGTAGTGGTGGGCCACCCTTGCTGAGACCAACCTACCAAGTTTCAGGCCAAACAGGCCACTGGAGATTTTATGCGGGGGCTGGACTAGCCCACATGGCTAGACGCCCATGGTAGGAACGTCCAGCAAGGCTAGCCATCCCCACCTCTTTTGTGGCCCACCATGATGTGTGTTTTATCCATGTAACCATCCATTTTTTAGGCCCACTTGTATGTGGTCCACTTGGTGTGGAGTTCCCAAGGTGGGGCCCACCTTTAGCCATTACATAGGGTTGGGCGTCCAGCCCATTGGGACGCCCAGGCCCATGTGGGATGCCCCATGTGGACTGTTGTTGGACCTTTAGTCCAGCAGTGTGGCCCACCTTTTCCTGATGATTTTGGTGTGCTCCCAATGTGGTGGGGGTCCTATATTTAGTGCTGGACCACCCTAATTCCTTGTGCAAATCAGATAATCATCTTATTGGGCTCCAGCAGGCCCAAAAACTGGTAGAATAAAAATTCCAGCAACATATTATAACTTTACATTTCTTTTGGGCTGAGATTTTAATGTGTGGGGGCCCACCGTATTGTGAGGACCTTGCTGGGATAAAACATGTCTTAAACCCCCAAATCTTGGGCTTCATTAGTGCACTTTTCAGGCCCACCATAGTTAGGTTTATTTGAGTCCATGTATGTGGCTAGATTGTTGGACCTTTTAGGCCTAGATGGGCTAGAACCTTTTGTTAGGCCCAATGGACCCTTGGGCTATTTTTCCCCATGATATTGTGTTAGAATTAGTGGGCTGGATTACACAAGTGGTTGGGCCCTTGGTTGCCCACCAAATCAACTCTATACTTGGGTCAGGTTGTAGGCCTCACCTTCTTTCCTAGAGCATGACATTGCCCATGTGGTTTGAATAGTGGGTTGCCCACTAGACCCACCATAATATATGGAATTGGTGACCCTTGTGTTGGGCCCTAACCTTCCCTTTGGGCCCATAGAGTTGTATGTGGGTAGTGTTATGTGTATTGGCCTTTAACCCATCTTTTGGATAGGCCTTGGGCCATCTATTTGAGGCCCAATATGGTATGCATGTGGAATGTTATCACTGCCCTTCTCTTATTTATGATGATGTGTGGGCCTTGGGCCTTGATTTGTGATGGATTATCCATGAGCTACCTTTTTTGGGACAATTAGTGGTTGAATGTCCACATTTGTGGCCCAATGTAGGCCCACTTGCCTCTATGGGTGGTTAAAGGTCCACCATAGACCTTTGCTAGGCCCCTTTCATTTATTTAGGTCCATGTCATTGTCCTTCCTTAGCCTTGTGGGCTACCCCACACTATTGGGCCCCCATTAGAGGTTGTGCCCCTTGTAGAATTTGTCTAAGTACCTAGACTTAGTCTCTACTTGGATAGGGAGTGTACTACATCGTTCATCGCTGCATGGCACATCTTGTTCATCTTCATGACCCATATGCATCATTGTGTACTTGGTTGGCATTGTGTGTGTGGTCATGGTTATGTCATTGGGCAAGATATTATGGCTTCCCAGAAGGATGGAGTTCCCCTCTTGAGCATGTTGGATGCTTGGAGCTGGTGCATGATTGGTATGCGTGATTCATGCATCTGACATCGCATTACATGGATATTATTTGTCATTGCTTCATTAGGGTCGATGCCTCCACAGGTATCGTAGATGGCCGTGTTTTGACATCAAAAATGTTACTTGAACATTTAGGGCACGTAGGATGCCCTTGGGTGAAAGCCCCTAAACCTTTATGATACCAGGAGACGCCTCAATGCCGAGACCAATTAGAAATCATGAGCGCTCAAGTGCCTTATACCATTAGGCCGCGTCTCCCACTGTTGCGTGGTCAATTGAGATGAGGTGTGGCCTTACCCGCTTGAGTGAGAGGGCATTAGCTAGGCTGAGTTTAACCAGCTCGTGAATGGGTCCACTACCATCAAGCCTTACTGGTAATTGGCTGTCCACTGGTGGGTAGTGTGGTCTCTTACGCTCGTTTGACTGTGCTTGTCTTGGAGAGCGACAGTCAGCCAGTAATGTACTTGACCCCGATGATTTCCCTATAGCGGAACTGTATATGATATGTGGACTTGATATGAGGACTGGAATGATCGCATTTACACTTTGCATATGGTATTGGCTATGTAGGCCCCTTGTGCATCGCCTTGGTATAGCGCCCAGTACTCATATGTTGCATTGCATAGCCTTGATATGGCTTACTGCATTCATGCTTGGTATAGCATAGCCTTGGTATGGTTGTTGGCATTGATGACATTCATAGTTCATGCCGCATTTCCATATTCTCTGATATTGTTTTTCCGACACTAGTATTACACACACTTACACCGCCCTCTAAGCTTTCTATAAGCTTATGCACGATTGATGCGTGCAAGTGATTCTACGCAGCCGCAGTAGCAGTGGAGTGAGGAGCGTACTGAGGACCTTTTGGAGATTTTCCCTTATTCTATTTATGTATTTCCTTTTGAGCCGTGTACCTATATAAAGTTTTAATTTTTAGTGGATTTTGTGATCTGTTCCTGTAGTTATTATTTGTGGTTACTATATTATGATCTTGGGTATGCTCTTTATGGATCGAAATTGCGTTATAGAAATCCTCCTTGTAAGATCCCAGAATCAGAACCTGGTGAATGGGTGCCAGGAGATGAGAATGGGGTACTACAGAGGCTGTTGCGGCAGGAATCGGCTATCGGGATTCTCGTGAGTTTCAGTAACCAAGTCTGGGGACTGACAAATGTTATACAAGTCAACATCGACCAATGATTGCTGAACTTTCTCGAAAAAGGAAAAGAAGCGATGTTCATCGATACTGATCCATTTTTGTCTAATATGGAGATCAATATGACCACCATTAATTCTCAAAGATTGGTTCGACCGTGATTTTTTTTAAAAAAATGATCTTGAAACTTAAATGGATCAAGCTAAGGAGCGAAATGTTGGCAAAAGGAGTAATAGGCTTAAGCATACAATTGAACAGACCGTAACATGTATGATTTCAAATTATCAGTACCTTTTGTAAAAAAATATGCAAGGCCAACTCGACCAAACTGGAGAGTTTATCGACTGAATTATCGTGTAAGACAATTGGTCAATTGAAACATCGAAGAAGACAGTTCTTGTCACCCACAAAGGGCTAAACATGTCAGCGATCACCCTGAGCCCATAAAGTGTGTACGAGGTGTGATCAAGCCTAAATATTGTACATTTATCCTCTCAATTGCATTAATTTTCATGCATTCAAGTGCTAAATTGATAAACTAACAAATGTTTTGTACATGCGGGATAATTCGGGAGACAAAGATGAAATCATGCTTAAGAATGAGGATTAAAACTTAAAGCCTAATCAAGTGAAGAATTGGATATTTGGAGGTCATTATTAAAGAATTCACATGCTAAAGATCTAAGAAAATTAAGTATAAAGGATGGAGAAAAGACTAAAAACTCACACAGTGTGCTAATAGAAATAATAGACTGTTTGGTCCCACATGAGGTTGGTTCGATCCGATCAAAAGTGCCCAGAACAGTCCAATAAGAATTTGTGATTTTCAGAGCTAATTCGGCTCAACGCTTAGGTCTGATCGAAGTTAGGTTTGGTATCATCAAAGGAAGGTTTAGTGTAACCTAAGGGAGACAGAGACTTTACATGGATTTTTAGGAAATTCGGCTACAACCGAGAAACTAGTTTGGTGCGACTGAAGTGATATTTTGTGCGACTGAAGTGTAATAAAGTGCGAATTTTTAAAGTTGGTGCAAATCAAATCTATTTAAAGGGGTGTTTTAGGCTTTTCTAAGTGCAAATTAAGGCTTATGAGAGAGACTAAAGAGTAACAGAGCTTCTTCAAAATCATTCTTCATTCTCAATCCTTCGGTTCTAGTTTATTTTTCTAGTTTTTCTTTTTGTTTTTTTAATATGTTAGTTATGTTTGACTAATCTCTTAGGTAAGGCTAAGGGATGAACATTTTGATGGATATTTAATAGTTAATTCATTTTCAATAAATAAAAAAATAGATTGTTTATGTTGAATTGTGATTGGATGTGATTGAATTCTTAGATTGGTGAAGGAATCAATTTGTAAAGTTAATTAATCTTGCGATGTGGTTACCTAGATCTTCATGGGAGATCAAGCCTATCATGATTCTAATCTATGTTGGATATTTAAGATTGAGATTACTATGTTATCTTCCAATTAGAATGAATTGGAATCCAATTCTAGTTGAGTTATCAATTTGAGAAAATGAATCAAGTTTAAATTCCATCGATTGGGGATTCCTAGATCCTTGGTCATTTTATTGATTGTTTTAAACCATTCTACTTTGCTGGATTAAAAATCTAGACAAACGTGATTAGTTCTAAGTGTGTTCTCACTAAAAGCCCTGTGGATCGAGCTCAATCTTACCAAGTTATTATTATATTGTAGCCCTATACTTGGGGTTGTCAACCCTTGGGTTCGATTAGTTACCTTCTTTATAGTCGACACTTCATCAAACTACAATGCTTTACTTGGAAGAGACTGAATTCATTCATTTGCATATATTTCGTCATCACTGCATTAATTTATGATTTTCTGAAATCAGGATAGAGTAGAATTGATTTTAGCTGATAACAAACCATTATGTCCAACCTAGGAGAGGCTTATTTTATGAAAATGAGATCAAAATGATACGGTTTACAAGATGGGACAAGAACGGAAGAGTGACTGAGATAGATGTCAGACTCAATCTAGATAATATTGTAGAGGATATCGCAACAATGATATGACTGAATGAATAATTGTCGAAGGCTATAATTCCCTTCTATGCAACTACAAGTTACACGATTGAAGAAATCCCATGACCGATCAACCTTTGGTTCAGGTTGATTTCATGGCCAGAATATAGCAGCTCGAAGAAAGTCTGCAAAAATATAATAATGAATTCTTTCTTGATATGACCAAAATAACAGTATTAGCCGATCAAGTAACTAAAGATGGTATTGAGTTAAAGGATTTGAAGCAATCGTCAGAGGAATTGGATGATTCTCAAGCTCAGGTTCAAGATCCTTTAATTGAAGTAAATTTAGGAACAAAACAACATCCCAAGCCTACTTTTATCAGTGGATTGTTGGATCCACATATTCAGCTCGAACTCAATAACTTGTTGAAGGAGTTCGCCGATTACTTTGCATGGGACTATCATAAGTTGTCTGGACTATACCAAAACCTAGTTGAACACATGGTTATAAAAGAAGGCTATTGGCCACATAAACAACCGCTTGTGCAGATGATAATTGAAGTCACACAAAAGATAAAGGAAGAAATTGAACGACTTTTGAAAGTAGGTTTCATCAAACCCATCAAATATGTCGATTAGATTTTGAATGTAGTACCAGTTATTAAGAAAAACAGTAAGCTCAAAGTCTACATCGATCGATCTGCAGGACATCATATGGTATCCTTTTATGGATGAGCATTCAGGATATAACCAAATAAATATTACAATTAAGGATTTTCCAAAGAAAACCTTTAGATGTCTTGGACCCTTTGAAACTTTTTGTTGGGTCATAATGTTGTTTGGACTTAAAAATATAGGAGCTACTTATCAAAGAGCTACAAATGCTATTTTCCATTATATGATAGGTTGATTCATGAAAATTTATATTAATGACGTAATAGTCAAATCAGTCAATCCATCTGAGCATTTTAATTACTTACGAAAGTCATTTGAAAGAATGAGGATTTATCCGAGTATTTTAAACTCTCTAAAATGTGCTTTTAGTGTATTGGCGAAAAACTTTTTAGGATTTATGGTACATCAAAGAGGGATCAAAGTTGACCATCATAAGGCTCGAGCAATAAGCAAAGCTCGGCTACCAAGAAACAAAACTGAGTTTAAAAGGTTTCTTGGCAAAGTTAATTTTATGCGTCGATTTATTTCTAACTCTGCAAGAAAGACTAATGTATTTTCTTTTTCGCTGAAGCTGAAACAAGGAGACAAGTTTATATGGGAGGCAGGACATTAATTTGCTTTTGATAGGAATAAAAAGTATTTGACATGGTCACCGGTGTTGATGCTACCAGTGAAAGGTCAACTACTCAAGTTGTATGCCACGACTTCTGAAGAATCAGTTGGTGCTCTATTAGCACAAAACAATGATGATCGTAGGGAACAAGCGGCTTATTCTCTTAGTCGAACATTGTTAGATATTAAGAGATGATATTCAGCTATATAAAAGATGCATTTATCATTGTACTTTGTGGCCACTAAATTATGTCATTATTTGTTGGTCGAGTCAATTAATGTAATCTCAATAACTGATTTAATTAAATATATGTTAACTTGGCCGATTTTGAATGGCCAAATTGGCAAATGGCTTCTCGCATTATCTGAATTTGACTTAGTATATGCGCCACAAAGGGCTGCAAAATGGCAAGCCATGTCAAATTTTCTGGCAGATCACCATTCAGACATAGAAAATCAACTTTCGTTAAAAGCATTAGATTTATATATGGTCTATTGATCACCTTGGAAACTAATATTTGATGATTCAAGGACTGACAAAGGATCAGGAGTAAGAATTGTCTCGATAGATCCAGATGGTAAAAAATAAGAATTTGCATTCCAACTTGAGTTTGATTGCACCAATAATCAAGTTGAATACGAAGATTTGATAAACGGTTTAGAAATGTTAATTGATTTAGGAGAAAATGATGTATTGATAATGGGCAATTCCTTATTATTAATAAACTAATTAATTGGTTTGTTTAATTATACAAATACTGCCTTATAGTCACATCATGTTTTGGTGACGCAATTACAAAGTAAATTTGATGAGTTCGACTTAAAACATACAACTCGAGAAAATAATATTGATGCAAATGAAATGATATAGTTAATATTAGGACTTAAGATCATCCAAGGATTTGAAGGAAAAGCAATAGCTATTAAATAAAGATCATTACCTTCGATCTTTCAACGGGAATCAATTGAGGAAATTTTTAAGTCGACACAAGCAATGATGACTAAAGAAATCCAATCATAAATTACTTATGATCATCACATACAAGGGTCGGCCGAGATATTAGGAGGACAACTATAAAATATTTACTGACTGATAATGAACTATATCAAAAAGTAGCCGATGGTGTATTGTTGCGATGTTTGAGCAAAAAAGAATCTATGTTGGCTATGGGTAAAATTCATGAAGGAATTTATGGATCACAATAGGTCGAAAGAAGAATGAGGCTTACACTTCAATGCTATGGGTATTTTTGGCTAAGCATGTCAGCCGATTGTAACCAATATGTTAAATTGTGTAAAGCATGTAAAAAACATATACTGATTCAATATGTGCCCATAACCAAATTACATCATATTGTCAAACTTTAGCTATTTCGATGATGGATAATTGATTTGATAGGAAAAATTTATCCTCTTTCATTTATAGGGCATAGTTTTATTATTATAGGGACTGATTACTTCACCAAATGGGTAGAAGCAAAACTTATGTTGGGAACAAATCATCGAGAAATTATTGAGTTCATGGAGACTTGTATAATTCATCAATTTAAAATTCCTGAGCTAATCACTATGGACCAAACAACAACATTTTCATCTAAGGAGGTCAAGGCAATGGTCGATCAGTATAAAATCAAATTATTACATTCATTACCTTACTATGCTCAGAGCAATGGCCAAGCCGAGGCTAGTAACAAGATCATTAAGAATATTTTATACAAGATAATCAATGAAAACCCATGAGAGTGTCATATTAAGCTATCTGACATCCTGTGGGCTTATCGGAATTCGTTTCGCACAAGCACAAGGATGAGTCCATTTAGGCTTACCTATGGACATGATGTTATCTTACATATGGAAGTTATTGTGCCATTATTAAGGGTAGCTTATCAGATCCTTGACTCCAACCGAGTTCACGGAGGCTATGTTAGTCGATCTCGAGGACTTAGATGACGTTCGACTAAGAGTTTTGGATTCTATTATGTTAAACAAGGCCAATATTACTCGAGCATACAATAAGAAAGTGAAGAAGAATGCTTTCGGAAAAGGAGCTATAGTTTAGAAAATGATATTGTCTCTTAGAAATAAGGATGCTAATTTTCATAAATGGTTGCCTACATGGGAGGGACCATTTACAGTGATAAAGGTTTTCCATGAAGGAGTTTTTTTATCCTTTGTGATATTGATGGAAAGATAACAAAAAATCTAATAAACAATCGATTTTTAAAAGTATTATCTTAGTCTATGGGAGATATGGAAAGATCAAGCCAAGCGATGGTTAAAATAATCACAAATAATGCACAAAGACCGAAATCAGTTAAAAGACAGAAGTAAGCAAAAATATATTTTTTATTATAAAGCAAAGAATAATAAGAAAAATGCGGTCGGGGCTGATCATACACACACACACACACGCACGCACACACACACACACACACACATATATATAAGAAACAAAGAGAAAAAAAGGGCCCGATCAGAATGTAATTCAGGTGTAATCAACCTTTATCGCATCGAATTCCTTAACAACATACTCCCTGATGAGTTCATTTGTTTGCCTTTGAGTTTTTCAAGACTCTCCACTTTCTAGAACACGATCGAGGAAGTGCAGAAATTGGTCAATGCGACGACCGGTGACTTTGACTTTGTGTTATGCCTCTTTCTTCCATTCATTGCTCTCGTGTGACCAAGCTTGATAAAGATCAAGCTGAGAGTTGATGAAGTTTAAAAGAGTTTGGGTGTAATTCAAGCACTTTTTAGGGTAGATGCGCTCGGTCTTTTGAAGGTCATCATTAACCTCTTTACGCTGAACCTATAGAGTTTTCAGCATCACTTTATTAAAATGATGTTATCGAGTCTAATGCATGCGATTATATTAGGCACAATCGCATTAGTCAGAGAGTATGTTCGTTTCATTATGAATGACAACACGCTCATTTACATGATCATCAAGAGTTTCCAATTTTTTTCGCCAACAAAGTATGTATCGCCGATACGCTAGAGTTTGGTTAAAGTGTATCGCCCTAAAAATCGATTCCCATGTAGCTTGCATGGGATCCGAGCTCCGTGGTGTTAGACATTGTACTCAAGGCATAACCCCTCATACCTTACATTCATCACATACAATTATATTCACAAGGGTAAACATTCACAAGAATAAAACCAACCACACCTTAAATCTTATTTCATTTGAACGTAAAAATTCAACTGAACATCAAATGCTCACCCAAGTGAGAGCTTATCACGAAAGTCCATATTTGTTTTATGAAACGTAATTAAAACTAAGCTAAATTTTAAACACCATCGTCATTATCTCTCATTACTTAGAATAATCCTTCGTAACGAGGTCATCACCCATATCTTCAACTTTTACTTCACCTGCATCATTTATATGGTTGGAAAGGGTTAATGCCCTACTCATAGTGATGATTGTCCTTTAAGGTTAACAATAATTCAAGTATTTCATCATAGGAACAATATAATGGTTCTAATACACCTTGTATTCCATCATTACGAGGTGTGTCAGTATACAAATCAAATTTACATGAATGCATGTATGGAATAGTGTGTGGCTCATCAAACATAGTGACCACCACATTATGTAATATAATTCATAAAAATTTGGCTCACTCTACATCCCATAACTATGGAGATTTGCTGGCGTGTCCAACACTACCGTGGATTTTTGTAATACCTTGAGACGGTACAACACATGAATTAGAAGAATTACGTAACATGATTTATTTATGGAGTGACTAATTACGACATCCAATCCCAGGAAGGTGTTATAACACGCGCCCCGTAGATTACTTACATTGATATGTACACCACTAACTAAACCCAAGGATTTACACATCGACCAAGAGCATCACTACCCAAAGTGCATTACATAATGATAAATACATACAAGTCACTAGTTGTGAGTCCCTCAACACATCACTTGCATAAATAAAGAATTAAATTGAACAATCAGAGTTTTAGAATTCTAAGACACATGCCCAAGCCATAAAAGATAAGAGCAACCATAGGCTAACTCAACAAAAATAAGGGAAGAAGAGCAAAAGTAAAGTCATACAGAATAGAAACACGCATCACTATAAAAATTGACGAAGGACAAGGCTTGTATCCATCACTCCTCATGAATTCATGAAATATCCAGTGATATTTTCATGGAATAATTAATCTAGAATTATAATAAAATAAACCCCAATACGGTAGAAAATAATTCATACACTTTCAAATGTATCAATAAGTATAACAGTACGATTTCGGGTCAGATGAGTCACTGGTACATCCAAAATACCCCAAAAGTGGATCTCACTGTCCTAAGATTTAAAATATGAATTTTAGGTCAGACTAGCATAAAAAAATTGTAAGGTTGGCTGATATAACCATCCAGTCCATTAATTGCACACACTATGCACTATTTAGGACCCGAACGCATGTAGTTTTACGATTTAAGGTATAATTTTGTGATTCAACCCACAAAATATGTCCAACATAATTAAAATTATATCTTAAATATAATTCTGACATGGATTAACAATTCGTAATAATCCAACAACTTATTATCATTGAAATTATAGTAAAAATCAAACTATACATAATTTTAACGTGAAAATAAAAAAATTATATATAAATTCAACTTAAATTGGTGTAAGCTTAAAGGAATCTCTCACCTTAGCTTTATATGCAAATTCTATGTAGATCTTGATGTAGGCGGGATTCTACAAGAGCCACAACGTCAATCGACCAAGAAGAAGACACCACATATGTGGGGAAGGAAGAGAAGGGATGGGCGTCCAGTCTTGGACGTCTCTCTCTCTCTCTCTCTCTCTCTCTCTCTCTCTCTCTCTCTCTCTCTCTCTCTCTCTCTCTCATGGGTGTTAGGGGCTAGTGTGCATGAATGGGTATTGCTAGAGAAGGGGCACACACCCCTTGTTATAAGGAATGAGCGTGAGATGTGTGTCGCATCCCACTTGGATTGGGTTTCCCAATTCGACTTAAATCGAAAATCTTTCTTTAAATCTAACTCGTTCACAGTGTCGAGGTCATCGAAAAGACTGGGGTACATGATTTTCTTGGTGATTCAAATTTTAGATTGGTCTATCTTGAAAATTCTCCAAGCGAGTGTTGAAACAGATTTGATCTCAATTAACAGTCCACGCTTAATGATCGAGACCCAAGTTTGGGAAAAATATGTAGTTAAACGCTGGCCAGCCACCCAGCTACAGCTGGAGAGAGAGAGAGAGAGAGAGAGAGAGAGAGAGAGAGAGGGGGGGGAAGAAAGAAACGTGAGAGTAACGGTCAGCGCTCTGTTGGACATAGCAGCAAGAAAATAAAGAAAGAAGGAAAGAAAGAAAGAGAAGGAAAGGAAAGGAAAAGAAAAGAGAAGAAAAGGAAAGAGAAAGAAAGAGAAAGAGAAAGAGAAGGAGAAAGAAAGAAAGAAAGAGAAAGAAAAGAAAGGAAAAGAAAAGTGAAAGAAAAGAAAAGAGGAAGAAAAAGAAAGAGAGAGGGTTTTGAGTCGATTTGTTAGGTCCTAGACTGATTTAGTGCTAGATTTGAGTCGAGCTTAAGGTGAGGGCTTTATCCTTTAAGCTTACATTGATTCGAGTTGGTAGAATTTAATTTGTCTTTATATAATATAAGGGTTTTTCCTTTAAGCTTACGAAAATTTAAGATAGTCTGAATTATTATGTTCCCTCACATGCTTTGAATCCTTCCTGCAAGTAATTAATTTTACCACCACCCATTCATTTGTCCTTTGGAAATAGTGATTTAGGAGTGATGATTTATGGCCTTTTAGAATTTATGTGAGAGTTCTATCCTTTAAGCTTAACTTAATTGAGTTGATGCATTTTATCTTGCCTTTTACGTGTCATTCTCCATCCCTTTTACATGTTCTCAAGATACTATGATTTTCTCTCTGTTTTTGTTTAATTTGTCATCATTAATTATAGGCCCTTTTGGGATTATGGCATGATATCAATTACAAGTGTTCTGAATTTATGTGGGGCCATGGATACAAGCCTTGCCCTTGCCTTATCAAAATTATTAAGTTGGCCCTGCCACTCATCTGTTTATTTGAGTTGGCCCTGCCAGTTGTCTCTTTATTGAGTTGGCCATTGCCACTCTTCTTGTAATTGAGTTGGTCATTACCACTCTTCTATTTGTTGAGTTAACCATTGCTACTCTTCTTTTATTGAGTTGACCATTGTCACTCCCTTCTTTGTTATGTTGGTCATTGCCACTTTTATCTTTATTGAGTTGACCATTGTCATTCTTCTCTTTATTATATTGGCCTTGTGTTATCTATCTTTAAGGCTTGGGCATGTGTCTTGATATTCTAGAACCTCCATGATTCAGATCACGTTCTTTAGCAATGCAAGTGTATGTTGAAGGTATCATAATTAGTGACTCAATAGTTATCATAGACATAATGCGTAATGGGTAGCAGCCCTCTTGGTCGACACGTAATTATGTGGGTTGATTGACGTGGTGCACAAATCGATGTATGTAAATCATAATATAGTGTTACATCACTTTTTCGAAATTGGATGTCACAAATAGTCACTCCATGAACACATCGTATCACGTAAATCCCCCAACCATATTGTTGTGTCACCTTGAGTTGTTCGCATAAATTCACATTAGCATTGGCCATGCTAGTGAATATCCATAGTTATGAGATGCGGATCGAGTCGAATTTTCTATGAATCGTATTTCACATTGTGATGATCACTACGTATGATGAGCCACACATAATTTGCTAGGCATGCATCTCATATAGGTTGTTTGCACATACTGATACTTCATGTAGTTGTGAAGTACGTGACGTATCAGAACCCTTATATTACTTTTATGAATCTCTTGAATTAATGTTAATCTTAAAGGATAACCATCAGTATGAGTAGGGTGTTGACCCTCTCCAACCATACAGATGATGCAGGTGATGTGCAGATTGAATTCGTAGAAGGCCATCTCCCTATGAAAGACTATACTGAAAGAATAAGAAGATAGCTTTATAATTTAGTTTTGTACTTCTGCTTCGAACTCTGATAATGTAATAAGCTTCCATTGAGAAAATATTTGATTATTTATTGAATTCTTTTACTCTAATGAAATAATCAATACAGTTGATTTTATTTTTGTGAATGATTACCTTCATGAATGTACCTGGATGTGATCCAAATGAAGAAAAAAAAATATGGTGAGATTTTTAAAGCATCCAAGTTTTACATTATTAACACCCGGTTTTCTCAAGCACGAGTATAAACTCTGGCCGTGAAAATTCGGGATGTTACAGTTGGTATCTAAGCATGAGAATGAGATTAATTGAGCTTAAGGGAGTATACCACCATAAACTTTACACGATTAGGAAATGTGATGAATTAGACACTTTCACCCAATTGAATTTCTAAAGAAAGTAAGGAGTTGAGGAGTTAGAAACCCATATTCAGGTTCCCCATTGAAAACATAAAGTTAGATGTGACATCTAGAAACTGCGAATCTAAGCACCCCGGAACAAATCCCCTAAAATTCCAAGTAAATTTGTCCCGAACTAAAGAGTCATCCTTAAATAGGGTCACAATCAGGAAAAACAAGTCTTCCATATGGAAATAGTGAACTAAAGAGTCATCCATAAATAAGGTCACAATCTGAGCATGAAATTTCTCTTTTATTTCTTGCTAGTTTTATATGGATTTAGGAAGCATATTTGAATACCATGTAAAAGCTACTCCAATAAGTGCATGGCTAAATAATTGTAATTCATAATACTCATTATTGGCCAATTCTCCACATTGTATGGTAAATCGACATATGTGTTATATGGTCGATTGACCCGTATTACTTGTAAACAATGTAAAGTTAGGTCGATAGTTTCTCAGCAACGGATACTGTCAATCGATCCAATCAAGAAATGGCTTATGATAAACTGAAGTTTTAGTTTAGCTAATAACTTGGCCTGCTAGTATTATTGTGGAGCAACTGGTGGTACTTCAAGGTCATCCTAATACTTTCTTCACTATAAGGTTGATTTCTAGGCAAAGGGTGCCCCCAGGCATCCCTTGGTTCCTGGCTTCATCAACTACGTTCCTGTTTTCATGTTTAAAACACTTAAAATCTATCGGTGGTGCTGAATTTCGTATATCTTATATATAAACACTTTCAAGAAGTCTGAAATCTATTGGTGGCGATGAATTTCATACATCCTGTATCAGACCAGGGATAGAAACAGGTGGCATGTTCCGTTTTATTAGAAGTGTATGTGGCATCGACTGAATTGGTAGTACAGGTGCACGATTTCTCACATAACTTGCATCGGCTTGTTGCTGAGGTGCAACAAAATGCTCTATCAATAAACAAAGCCATTAGCCAATTCATACTCTCAGTGTGGTTAACCATCCACCTATTGAAAGCTTCGACCTGAACTCATGAATGCTCTACTTGAACTCGCGATAGGTCTACGATGTGCTAAATCCGCTTTGCTCACCAACCATTCTAACTAACTTAATCTCCAGATGCTCAACCCGGGATGTCAATGGTTTATATAGATTTAGAGGAACCGGCACTGAACTAGGTGGTGGATCTCTTTGCTCAACCACTTGTTGGACTTGGATGTCCTCCTTGTGAATAGGTGTCACGCCCCAAACTCAGAAACCGGGCTCACAGAATTCTCGATCGCCGAATCCGGTGCCGACAGCCTCCGTAGTACCCCATTCTCGACTCCCAGCGCCCATATGCCAGATTCCGATCCTGGGATCCTACAAGGAGGATTTTCCAACGTACATCTATCTCGTAAAAAGCATAACCACAAGTTTACCCAAATTATAAAGGTAACATCATCATCATATATCCACTAATATAAATAGTTGAATACTGTGCTGAAAGGAAAATACATATATCGAAAATCAAAGCTCCAGAAGATAGCTGCATGCTTCAAGCTCAACGTTGTTGCGACCTAACGCCACCTGCACGTATCTATCATGCATAAGCTTATAGAAAGCTTAGAGGGTAGTGTAAGTGTGTGCGTAAGGTAAGTGCCAAGTATGCAATATCAAAGTAATGCGGAAACATGCTGGTAAGCCCATAAATATCATCAGCCTCATCTAGGCTATGCGACGCAAAAACATAATAAGCCAATATCATATACTGAGAAAGCAGTGTAGATCAGCTATGCAATGCGGACACATAGTAAGCCAACTATCATATACTGAGGATGCAATGCAATACGCAAATCCTGACGAGTCCACAAATACCGTCAACCTCATCTAAGCCATATAGATGCAAAAACATAGCAACCCAAAATGCCATATGCCGCGGATGTAATGCAATATACGGTGCGAATGAAATGACAAGCTGAAGTGTGAAGTCGGGATGATAGTACATAGTATCGCAGGTTATGGGGTCCATCACAAGGGACTTCTATCCAAACCAGTCCCATAACTAAATTTGGATAGCCAGACTTAATGTGATAGACTCCAGGTTGGTCGCGTGCTCCAACTGAAATCCTAGCCATTGTGAAGGTACACAACAATTAGTTGCGCACCACCAGCCCGAGCAGATAATGAATGAATGAGTAAAATACTGAGTATGCAACTCCTGCTTAATAAATCCACATATCAGTACCGTACATCTCTGGGATCATCACTTAGGTCTAATACACTTGATGTCACCTGCCACCCCATCAAGCACACACTGGGTCAATGGAAGAAACCTCACTATCCGCCTGCCGGCAGTATACCAATGCCTACCCGGCTCGTCGATAGCCAACCCATTTATGAGCTGGTCAGACTCAGCCTAGCATTTCCTAATCCCTCGGGTGGGTAAGGCCACACCCCCTCCCAACCGACCACGACACAGTGGGAGACGCAGCCTACTAGTATTCAGCACTCTGGCGCTCATGTATCCACTTGGTCTAGACGTTAGGGTGTCCTCTGGTGCCAAAACGGTTTAAGGACTTTCACCCAAGGATATTTATGGCACCCTATGTAGAAAAAGATTTTTGGTGTCCCATCTGACCATCCACGATATGTCTGTGGAGGCTACGGCCCTGATGTCGCTAAGGCGTATGGTGGTTATATCACAAAATATGAGATGCCTGAGTCAAACAATCCAGTCATGCATCAACCTTGCGGGTACCGCGCGCTCATGTGGGACAACTCCGCCTATCAGGAAACCCTATAACAACCTGCCTAATAACATATGCAATGATCAACTACATCTCATATAAAGCATGCAAGTGATGCATATGGGCATGTGACATGATGTTATACTATCATGTACTCACAATCGGTATCGATAATTGGCCTAATAAAGGGCCTAAGGGAAGGTCACAATGTATACATTTAACCATCATTACTCATAAATGTGGACATTTAACCAACATTGCTCCCAAGGAGTGGCCCACATAGAGCCAAACGTATAGTGGGGCCCATGTCTTCACATAAGGGCATCTCGCAAGAGCCCAATATACATTACAATGGGCCTCACACAAAGGCCTAATACACAACATAATGGGCCTCACACAAAGGGCCTAATATACATCATGATGGGCCACAAATACATCACAATGGGCCTTATCACATGGGCCATATATACATCACAATGGGCCCCATACAAGGGCTGTAATTACATCACAATGGGCCCTATACATGGGTCACAAATACATCACAGTGCGCCCTATACACGGGTCGCAAATACATCACAATGGGCCACATCTATGGGCACGAATACATCACAATGGGCCTCTCACACGGGCCTAATATACATCACAATGAGCCCCATCGCTTGGCCCTAAAATGCATCACAATGGGCCTCATCACATAGACCTCACATACATCACACTGGGCCTCATCATATGGGCCAAATATTCATCACAATGGCCCATAAATACATTACGTTAAGGTGGGCCCTGCACATTCCAAATGGGCCACAAATATATCATGTGGGCCTCATCAATGGACCACAAATACATCACATCGGGCCTCACTTATGGGCCTCATATATACAACACATCGGGCCTCATCATATGGGCCTCAACACATCACATCGGGCCTTACCAAATTGGCCTCAAATACATCACATGGGGCCTTATCATATGGGCCTCATATACATCACAATGGGCCCTCATTACATGGGCCTGCTGGGCATTACAAAGGACGGCCCACGGATGGACGGCTTGGGTAAAACACACATCACAGTGGGTCCCTCTAAATATGGGCCATCCAGAAAAATGGGCCAGTTGCTGGGCCCCTCCACAAACATCACAATCGGCCCTAGAAGATTTTAACAATGGGCGTTTAATCACCGCTGTCCAGCAGCATTCAGATTGTTGATGAACGTTATGAATGAAATGCATACTTCACATGGGCCCCATAGCCGCTAGACGACATAGGATAAAACACATATATTATGGTGGGGCCCACGCTAGTGGACTAGATGGCTGGATAAAACACATGCAACATGGTGCAATCTGGACGGTGGAGATAAAACACATATATCATGGTCTGGTCCACTTGGGATTTGGGTCTAACTCTCAATGGGGCCCACGGCCCTTTACTATCTGGAAAAAGGATGGGCAGCGCGTATGACACATAACTCATGGTGGGCCCGCATAAGGCAGCCCACGGTCTGTAAAATGGGTCTACTACATTCATACTGGGCCCACACCATAGAGTGGGCCCGGAAGAGGCCGTTAGAGAGTGTAGGGGCCCCACACATCGCTAGTGGGCCCACAACAATGGACAACGTGAAGATAAAACACATACAACAATGGCCTCTTGCTAGACATCCAACCCGCCCAACGTGCTGGGCCTGCTGGACATCCAGTGAATGGACGGCCTGGACATAACACATATACCATATGTGTAGGGGCCCCACACACCATAATGGGCCCCACAATGGGTGGACAACATTATTATACAACGCATACAGCCAGGCGGCCAGAGGCTGGACGTCCAGCCCATCTACACACTGGGCCTGCTGGACGTCCAGCAACTGGACGGTCTGTATATAACACATAAATAGTGGGCCTCATCAGTGGCCTCATAGCCCCTAGCTGGGCTTCAAACAACATCATAGTGGGCTTAGGAAAATTCGGTGTTGGACGTCACCCCCACTGCTTCCTGCAGTGTGGATCAAAGGAGCTTTGGATCAGACTCATTTCCAGGCCCATGGCCTAAAACGATATGGAAAATTGGATGAACAGTCTGGATAAAATACATACATAGGGTGGGCCTCACATATCAATAATGGGCCCTCACCAGTTGATGACTAATGTGGATTCAATACATATAGCAAGCTGGTAGGCCCTTACTGGTTGGTCAGCCCACCAGCGTCCCAGCCCTGCTGGGGTCAGCAGATGGACGGACTGGATGAAATACAAATATATAAGAAGGGCCCCACTGTGGACGGCCGGACGGGATGGATAAAATACATATATTACAGCAGGTCCCACCTAGATGGATGGCGTGGATATAAACCACATATATCATGGCTAGCCCAGACAACAGGTATATGGACGGCGAGGAGAAAAACATACATCATGGTGCGTCCCACACCACCCGTCCAGATGGACGAGTGTGGATATAGAATAGATACATCAAGGTGAGTCCTTCCTGCCCACACATGTCACACATGTGGGGTGGTCCCCACGTCCAAGACAGATGGATGGAGTGTATAAAACACATACGTCAAAGTAGGGTCCACCGTCCAGGAAGGGTGGATGGCTGGGATATAAAACACATATATCAATGGGTCCCACTGTCCATATCTAGATGGTGGACTGCATGGATGAACACATGCATCGTGATAGGGCCCACCATCCAGATCACGGTGGGCCACGTCAAAATGGATGGATAACTGGATATAAAACACATATATCATTGGTAGGCCCCATGTAATTTGGACGGCCAGGATAAAACACGCCTGGTGGGTCCCACTGTCCGGGACTGGACGTTGCGGATACACAGCACATTCATCAATGGTAGGCTCCATGGATGGATGGCCTGGATGGTATATATAGTCCAGGTGGGTCCCACATGATCTGGGATGGACGGTGTGGTCAGACCCTCCCGCTGACGTCATTGCAGCAGCTATATAGTTGAGTTGCTAACAATGGATGGTTGGGATATAACACGCACCATATGATCAAGCCCACCGACCTGCTGACATCAATACAGCAGTTATCCAGGTGCTAGATTACTGGGTAGCTAGCCCAGCGTCCAGCAGATGGACGGCTCAGATATACACATATATCATGGTCAGCCTCACAGAACTTGCTAACGATAATGCAGCGGCTGCTGCTATGTGGGACCCACCGTCTAAAATGCATAAATCATGGTGGATCACACCCATGTTCAGATCGCTGGACGGTGTGGATTTCACACACACATCAGGTGGGTCCACGTACACATGGCCCACTGATTAAATCAAGCTGATATTTGTGGTTTCCTTCATCCAAACCTTTTACAGCAATGGACAGCAAGGTGGGATCCACCAACTGGATGCCCAGAAAAATCTGGACGGCCTGGATTTTGGCTGAACCCATTAGGTGGGCCACAGATCCCATCATCACAATAAAAATGAAAGGGAGAGAGAAAAAGAGGGAGGGAGAAACGTGATGGAAGGGGAGGGACCCCGCTACTATGGGCCCTCCCTTTCTTACAATGCATACATCAAAATGGGTCCCATCACAAGTGGGCCCTTAAATGAAAATCAACGGTGAAAGTCCCATGATCACCCACCTATGGCCTTCTTCTTTAGCTCATTGGACTCCTTGGCTCCTAAGCTAACTCTTTGATGGTGGGAGATGAAGATTGAAGGGTTGGATTAAAAGATATGGGGTAGGGAGTGGGCCACACACTTGGCTCTCTCATGAAAGAGCTTGGACGTTCTCTCCTCTCTTGGGATTGCTTGGGAGTGAAGAGAGAAATGAGAGAGAGAGAGAGAGAGAAAAAGTGATGGGATGAAAAGGGATGGAGTGATGGGTGATGGGTGTAAAGAAGGGATGGGTGGAGAGAGAGAGAGAGTAGACTTTAGATGAGAGAGGTATGGGTAGGATATGGGTTGTGATGGGATGTGTACTTGACTTGAGCTTGATGGATTTATGTGATGTTTGGTAGAGATTCTCATGGGTTTTGTAAATGCGCGACGTTTTTCCAAAATATGCGCCGGCCCACAACTCCTAGCCTAGGTACGCATCAATGCACAAGATGCGGCGCTGGAACCGCAGTGACGGCGCAGTCGCTAGGGTACAAGTCTTGGGTCAAGTCGACTCAAATCTACCAGATGCAACTTAGGGACGCGTGCAAATGCCAATTATAGGTCGCAATTTGCCGGAATTCGATAGGGAGGATCGCGGGAGTCCATAGAATGGTATAGACTAGGATACGGGTCTTACAATAGGAGGCTCATTAGCCACAACAACAAGCATTAGGACCACTCCTTCAGCTCATGATTCTGAATGATCACTGCACCTACAAATGTACTTAAGTTGCCCAAATGTTATGGTAACCAAGTAGTTTTTAGTCCCATCGGACATGTAAACATTTTTTGTTTTCTTGTACAACTGTGCATAGTAAATATTTATGATAGCCTGGTAGTTGTTAGTCCCGTTGGGTGTGTCAATAAATGTTGGTTGCTTAGTTTGTTTTTTATTGTGCGGGCATGCCAAAATTGATCCAAAACCTATTAACTTTGACCCCAAGCACCAAAATAAGCAGATACATCTAATGTGAATGTATATGACTATATTCTAAGAAGTTTGGTCGCTTACTCAGCCACTTGTAGAAGTTTATGATGATTAGGCAATAATCGAAGGATGGGGATCTTCCTCTAAAGATGGGCTACTTTGTCCCTTCCATAAGAAAGGACTTTCAGAATACCGGTGCAATCAAACGAAAAGTAAAACTCACAATCGGTCACCAAAAGCAACTGTAAGAATGCGTCTCTTGAAAGAACTGCTTGATATTGGATAGAAACAAATCCAGCATATGAGAATAAACTTGTAAAAAAGGCGAACTTAACAGTCCTAGAGGGGGGTGAATAGGACTATGTCAAATAAAACATTAACTTACTGAAATAATAAATAAATTAGAAATCTCAATAGCAGTAGTATTGAAAAATTGATTCGTAAGACAACCTTCACTAAAAACAAAGTTTTAGGTATGACAACCTTATTTCACAAACATTTGTTAGGATCAAGAACTCAAACCAAGCAAGAGATAATAAAGAGATTCATTACAAACATTCACCACATTTACATAAATAAAATTACAACCATTCTCCACATATGCAAAAAGTAAACATTCACCATAACACCAAGAATTATAGTGGTCTGGTGTGCACACCAACTATTCTTAAACGGCCACACCTACTCCACTCCCAATAATCACAATCCACGTGATATTTACTTTCACTAAAAACAAGGTTTTCATAGGGCCACCTTAAAACCTGATATAGTTGTGATTTTAAAGGGCTATCACAAACAACCCCACACTGAGATTTTCTTGCTACCTCAGAAAAGCCAACAAATGAGATTTTCTACATATCTCATAAAAAAATCAAATACAGAAAGTAAAATGATACTTATCTTCACCAAAGAAGAAGTCATAACCATAGATCTCTTTTCTTAAATGATGAATGTTTGATGTTCAGTCTAATAGAAAAGGTTCACGGTTCTAATTAATTTTAGTTAGTTTTAAGCTCAAAGACTACTTGCATTAATTCCCTCAAATCTCAATAAGAGTAAACACACTTTTTGATAAATCAGAATGACAGAGTTTTGAGATAAAGGAATTAATGAAAAGCTATAAAATAAAATTATAAATACCGCTTGGTAGCTTAACAATAAATGAGGCTTCTCTCTCTCTTGAATTAGGGCTTTTATAGGTTTAAGTTGTATTTTTGGATTGAGAAATAACCTCAATTTATAGTCACAAAATTTGCTCCTTCAACTGGTCGGAGGTAGTCTTCGACTGGTCAAAGCACTAGATTCAGTTCCAACAAATTTTTGAATTTAAGCAGGATAAGTTCCAACAGATCTTCGACTGGCCGAAGACCCTGTTTGACTGGTCGAGGGTGACCTTCGACTGGTCGAGCAAGCTGAATCTGATTAGATAATAGTTGTTGGACTTCGAGTCGAGGACTCCACTCGACTGGTCGAAGATGCAACAGAAATTTTGTTATACTTCAGCTGTTCCTTGGACTAGTCGAGGAATCTCTTAGACTGGTCGAAGCAGAATTTTGACAAGTCAAAATTCAGTCAATTATAAGGGTAAATACCCAAATTAAATATGTTTTAAAAGCCCCTAAACCTAAGGTCTTTCTATGGTTTAAATTACCTATATGGACTGAACTTCATAGAAAATTGAAGTTCTCAAAGGATTGATCTTATACTTAGAAGATTCATCAATACGAGTTGAACTTGCACTTGGAGCTTAATCTTCTATTAGCATTTTTAATATAACTTGAACTTGAACCTGAAGTTTGATCTTGCACTCAGAGCTTCATCTTCTACTAGCATTTTTAGTAGAACTTGAACTTGAAGGTGAACTTTCCATCTTGATCCACGTGACTTAAACTTTAGCTTGACTTCAATTTGAACATAAGTTAGACTTCAACTTGAACATGAGCTTGTCTTTAACTTGAAGAACACTATGTTAAGTTGTTTTGACAAGACGAAATTTGACAAACAGAGTGTAACATGTGCATTGAACATAATAACACTTACAATCTCCCCCTTTGTCAAACTCGTGACAAAACACTTAGTGATGCATGAATCTGAGTGTAGCTCTGTATTCTTAAACTCATGATGTAATTGAAGAGAGCAAAAAAAAAAAATACTACTACCCCTCAAGTTGTGCTTTCCCTGTTTCTTGTTTTAAAACATACAATATTCCAAGCAAAGCATTCCTAGCATTTATAATCTCTATCATATTCATGCATTCATTTAAATCTCTCCCCCATTTTGTCACAAGTTGACAAAGAAAGAAGGATGTTAACATTGAAATATGTAGAAGAAATAAAGCATTAAGTCAAGATAGTATAAAGGAAAGATCATCCACACAAAGTGAAAGTAGCAATTTATCAAGCAAAACAAGTATAAAGTTATACAGCCCCATAGAAATAAACAAGAAATGAAAATGAACTTAGTCAGATCCTGAGGAGGAAGGAGTAGATATGAAAGGATCCATCTGATGCAAACTCCTCGCAATACGGTGGAAGTACTTCTTCATATACTTCATAGAGGATTTTTGAGTTTGCGCCTAGTTATCCTGTCAAACCTGTAATGTCGTGACCTTCTCTTCCAGAGATTAAAGACGATCATCAACCTATGAAGGCTGAAAATCTGGATCATCTGACTCATCAAGTTCAGCAAAGATATCATCCATAGATGTGTCTTCTGATGGTGCAGGTGCTTCCTCTTCTTCCTCGTCTCACTGGCCCGGAAGATATTTCAGATTCATCTTGTGAATATTAGCATTATTGAATGGTAATACTGACTCGGGTGCCTCAGACGTAGGAATGGGAACATTGCAATGTAAGGCAATACAAGTCATAAGATAAGCAAAGGGAATAGAACCATGACCAGGATGAAGATGAAACTGAATTATCATATAGCAAATAAGAGAAGGAAGACACACCTGTACACCAGAAACAACAGAGTGTAAAATATTAGCCATAAAGAGAGTAAGTTCTGACTTATTCTCTAATCAAGGATACACATTGGATGTGAAGATACGATGAAGAACTCAAAATTGTGGCAACATTTGATTGGCACGGAAAGCATTACCCGAATGTCATTCCGCATTACATCGACACATATTATGTGTAACCGATAGCCGTTCTGTATGGGACATTCTATCAATTAGATTGTCATGAGGAATTTCATCCTCTACAATAGCAATCTCAGTTAAGGTTGAAATTAGATAGTAGTCTATAGTGAAGTTCCCTTTCACAAATTTAATTGTAAAGGTTAGATTTTCTTCGAACACTTCACAAATTGATGCGTGTATGCATTGCGCAATGGAACGGTAAGCTTTGCCACCCTAAGCCAAAATGTCTCCCCAACCAACATTAGAAAGCAAAGGAACAAGATTGAATGGAACAATGTAAGCAACATTTATATTACCCTCAATAATTATATCTCTTGAGTCGAAATCCCAAATTTGGTCCGCATTATCTTCGAAACCCCTTAGGGTTCTCACATTGGATGAAGTCGACCTAGATAACAAACTACCACGAGTTTTTCATGTTGTCCCACGTTTAGTACAATGCTCCATTTAATATTTGCTCAAGAAATAACTAATGAGAGAAGTGTGATTGTGGATATATTAGATTTTCCACAAATTCTCACACCAAAAAGGGTTTGGAATCAACAATAAACCCCAAATGATAGATTAGATAGTAAGGGAGTACTAAAATCTTGAAAGAAATAGGAAAACAATCACTTACAATCAAGATTTGGAGATGGGTTCGATGAGTGGGCCACCGACAAGTCGAAGAAGAAGATGAAAATGAAGAAAAAAAAAAGTGATTTTTCACTTTTATGAAGTGAAATCCCGCAGTCCTCGACCGGTCAAGCAAAGTACTCGACCCATCAAGGGTTTGACTGGTCGAGTACGTCCACGACCATCGAAGAACCCCAAAAAATGATTTTTATTATTATTTTATTTTTTAATTTAATTTTGACATTATATTATTAGTATTATATGCATTTAATTAATTATAAACACAAAACAAACAAATGCGTAAAAACTTAATTAATAACACACAAACAATATCATTCTTTAAATTTGAAATTCTATTCCTGTCGAGCGGTTTGGTCAAAATGTTAGCAAGTTGCTTTTCAGTTTGAATATATCCAAGCACAGCACTCTTATCTTCAACAACCTCTCGAATATAATGGTATCTAATATTAACATGTTTTGTACGAGAATATTAGATTGGATTTTTTTGAAATGTTAATTGCGCTTGAATTATCGCAATACAATGTCATAGTATCTTGCGCAATGCCATAATCGGCTAGCATTCTTTTCATCCAAATGAGTTGAGTGCAGGCATTACCAGCTGCTATATATTCAGCTTCAGTAGTAGAGAGTGATATAGAGTTTTATTTCTTACTGAGCCATGAAACTAAACAGTTCCCTACACAGAAACATCCACCGCTGGTAGATTTTATATCATCAATATTTTCAGCCCAGTCTACATCAGTATATCTAGCAATTTGATCAAATATATCATGTGGATACCAAAGTCCTAAATTAGCTGAACTTGCAACATATTAGATTATCCGCTTAACAACAATTAGGTGAGATTCTTTAGGATTGGATCGATAACGGGCACATATTCCAACACTAAATGCAATATCAGGTCTATTAGCAGTTAAGTATAAGAGACTATCAATCATACTTCAATATAAACGAGAGTCTACACTTTTACCCAATCCATCTTTTGAGAGTTTAAGAGTTGAACTCATTGGAGTATCAAACTTCTTTCCATTCTCAAATCCAAACTTTTTTACAATATTTAAAGCCTATTTGGTTTGTGAGATGAATATACCATCTTCATGTTGCTTAACTTGTAATCCAAGAAAGTAGTTAAGTTCACCAACCATACTCATTTCAAACTTGGATTTCATCAGAACTGCAAACTCAATATATAAGTTAAACATGTAGATCCATAAATTATATCGTCAACATAGATCTATACTATCAATATATGATCATTATATTTTTTGACGAATAAGGTTTTATCAACGCTACCCATATTGAAATTATGACTAAGTAAAAATTTAATCAATTTTTCATACCATATTCTAGGAGCTTGTTTCAAACCATAAAGTGCTTTCTTAAGATGATATACATGATTTGGAGATTTGGGGTCCTCAAAACCCTTCGGTTGTTCAACATAAACCTCCTCATGTAAATCACCATTTAAAAATGCACTTTTAACATCCATTTGATATATTTTGAATTTCATATAACATGCAATCGAAATAAATAATCTTATGGATTCAAGGCGAGCAACTGGAGCAAAGGTTTCATCGTAATCAATACCTTCTATTTGCATGTACCCTTATACAACCATTGAGCCTTATTTCTGATAATATTACCTAATTCATCAGTTTTATTCTTAAAAATCCATATGGTTTCAATTATATGTTTATCAGAAGGTCTAAGAACCAAACACCAAACATCATTTCTGATAAATTGATTTAACTCTTCTTGCATAGCCAATATTCAACTTTCATCAGTAAGTGCTTCATTTATATTAGTCGGTTCAATTTGGTAAGTGAAAAAAAACGTAATTATAAATATTTTCTATTTATTTTCTAGTTTGTACACCAGTGCTAAAGTTACCAAGTATTAGCTGAGTTGAATAGTCTTTGACTAATCTTAATTCAGTATCAACTGATTTTGATAAAGAGTTAGGTTTATCGATAATGTTAACTTCATCATCATCTTGACTTGGTGTGGGTGTGATCAGGTGATCGTCAATTACAATTTTAATAGATTCATGAATCACTCCTGTTCTTTTGTTAAGAACACGATATGCTTGACTATTTAGAGCATAAGCCAAGAATATTTCCTTATCACTCTTGGCTTTAAACTTTTCCAAATTTTCCCGGTACGTAAAATGAAACATTTACTTCCAAAAGTTCGAAAGCATTTGACTATTGGCTTCTTATTGAACCATAACTCATAGGCTATTTTATCTTTTGGTTTTATAACATACACACGATTTAAAATGTAGCACACAGTATTAACAGCTTCAGCTCATAAGTTTTTTGGTAAGTTCATGATATTTAACATAACATTTGCCATTTCCTGTAACACCTTGTTCTTTCTTTCAACAACCCCATTCTGTTGAGGTGTTTTAGGAGCAGAGAACTCATGTGATATACCATGGTCTGTACAATACTTCTCAAAATTGCTATTTTTAAACTCAGCACCATGATCACTTCTAATTATGATCACATGTACTTCTTTTTTAGTCTGAATTCGTTTTAAAATTCTTCTGACTTCATCGAGAGTATCTGATTTTTCTCTCAAGAAAGCTACCCATGTATATCTGGTAAAATCATCAATGATAACCAGAAAATACTTCTTTCCACCTCTACTCTTCATTCTCGTTGGTCCAACTAAATCCATATAGAGCAGTTTAAGAGGTTTGGTTGTGGCTAAGGAGTTTAATTTTTTATGACTACTCCTGATTTGCTTGCCAATCTGACATGCACCGCAAATCTTTTCTATCTTTTTCAATTTGGGTAAGCCTCGAATATGATCTCTTTTACTCAATCTATAAAGATTTCTAAAGTTAACATATCCAAGACGTTTATGTCATAGTTCTATTTCGTCTATTTGAACCATGTAATATGAAAAATTAGAAAAGCATGAGTCATTAATAATATAACAATTCTCAGAAGTCCTACGACCATTTAATATTATACTTCCCTTCTCATTTGTAATCTCATATCCGTGATTTGTAAATTTTACACTGTGTTTGTTATCGCAGATTTGAGAAATACTTAGGAGGTTATGCTTAAGACCCTCAACATACAAAACATTCTCAAATTGAGGAATATTAGAGAATTGAACAGTACCTCGGCCTATGATTCTACAGTTGCTTCCATCACCAAAAGTAACTAATCCGCCGTTTACTTCCTTGAAGTTGGTGAATAGTTCTTTATTACCTGTCACATGTCTTGAACATCCACAATCCAAGTACCATTTTGTATGGCTAACGGCTTTGAAGGCTGTGTGGGCAACAAGACATGTAACCTTTGAAACCCATTTCATTATGGTTCTAGGTTTAGGAGTTCCATTAGTTTTTTCTGTATTTGGCAGTTGGAATTTCTCCACTTTCTATTAACTCCGATTCCATCTAAGTTGGATTTTAGAAGCTCTTTGAGTAAGTCCACTATTTTTCAGATAAAGGAGGTTTGCGATATCTTTGATCTTTATAGCTGATGTATTAGAATTAATCTTAGAAACTTGAAAAGGTTTTAGATTTTTGAAATCATTTCGACCATAATTTCTCAAATTCTTACCTTTTGAGTTTGAGGATTCTCTTTTTACAAATATAAGAGATGCATTTTTATTTTTTAGAGAACTATCTTTGATATAACCCAGACCTGATTTGTCACGGCATTTTCTGGATGAGGTTAATAGTTTTTCCAGCTTTGGGTCTCCGTAAGCATATCTCCAAGTATCCTTAGAACTCAAAAGAGAAGAAACTTCGAGTTTTAGATTCTCATTTTCAATTCTGAGTTTTTCTAACTCTGAGGTTTTGAAATTTAAGTATAGTTTTGTTTTTTCAAAATAATTTGATAGATGAGATTTTTCTAAAATATTATTTTCAAGTTCTTCGTTTAACTTAAGATATTTTTCTCTTGAATTTTTAGTTTGACTGCAATTTTACAACTTTCCCTGTATAAGGCATTGTAGGCATCTTGAAGATCATCTTCATTCTCATTTTCAGAGTCACTCCTGAGATTTTCATAATCAGATAAGTTACTGCTATCTGAAGAGGTGACTCTGGCTATAGTCATTAGGGTTTTTACATCATTTACATTTTCTTATTCTGATTCATCAGACTTAGAAGAACTTTCAGAACTGGATGATTCATCCTAAGTAGCTAACATACCCTTTCTTCTTTACTTATCCCTTTTTGGACGTTTATTTGCCAAGTGCCCATATTCATGGCAGTTGAAACATTAACTGTTCTTTATAGATTTTCAAGATTTAGTTTTTCCTTTTCTTTCGTCAGATGGTTTTTGAAAATCTGATCTTTTCTTGTTTTTGAAATTTCTGTAAAATTTCTTAACAAGTAAAACCATATCATCTTTTGTATCTTCAATATCAGAATTAACATAATTTTCTTTTGAAACAAATTTAGACGATTTAAGAGCTATGGACTTACCTTTATGAGTTTTAAAATTTAACACATACGTTTGGAGAGAATTAACTAACTCCTCAACCTTCATTTGATCAGTATCTCTTAATTCTTAAATGGCAGTTACTTTAGAATTGAATCTCTCAGGAAGAGATCACAGTATTTTTACACAAACCTTACTTTCTCGAATTCCATCTCCTAGACCTCACATGGAATTTATATCATTTAGTTTCATATAAAAGTCCATGAAAGTTTCATTTTCCTCCATAAGAATTTCCTCAAATCTTGTACTGAGGATTTGAACTTTTGATTTCTTGCCTATAGAAGTTCATTTATGTGTCATTTCAAGAATATCTCAGGCTTGTTTAGCTGTATCACATGAAAGAATTTTCTTGAATTCATCAGGTAATAACGCAAAAGTTATGACATTTAAGGCCTTAGCATTAGCACTGCTTTCGCTTTTCTAAGGTGTAGTCCATAAATAAAATGTAGTTTCTTTTAGGGCTGAAAGTTGGGCGGGTTCAACCCGACCGGCCCGACATTGGGATGGGCTTGGGCAGGATGTATTGGGTTTGGTCTCGAGCTTGGGCCATACAAACGCCAACCTGATAAAACTTGGGTTGGGCTTAAGTTGAGGTCTTAGGTTGCCCGACCCAACCCAAACCTGTAAGACCTGTACCCTAGCTTGTACTGTTCCGTAGACTTCCGCGGTCCTCCCGGTCGAATTCCAACGACCTGCGATCTGTTATCGGCATTTGCGCGTAACCCTAAGTCGTATCCCATTTTCCAGAGTCAGCTCAACCCAAGCCTGGTACCCTCGTGATCGCGCCATCGCCGCGTCTCGCGCGCCGAGGCGATACCCTAGTAGGGAGATGTGGGCCCGCGTTCGGTTCGAGGAAAATACCGCGCATTGCAATTCTAGAGAATCTCTATGAAATGTCCCATCAATCACCCTACGTGTCAAGTATAACATCCCATCCCTAAGTACCAACAACCCATCCCTAAAGTCAACTCTCACCCTTACATGTCAAGTACACATCACTCCAT
>JAJHSJ010000002.1:64090617-64158117 GCA_021015155.1 Magnolia officinalis
AAAACGTTGTGTATGAATCCCTGATGTGGGCCACTCCTTAGGAACAATGTTGGGTAAATGTCCACATTGATGGGCAATGATGGTTGAATGTCCACACTGTGACCTTCCCTTGGGCCTTGTTAGTTCATTCTCATCGATGCCGTTTGCCGATTCCGATCATCGAGGCTGATTATTGATCAATTCCGATTGACGTGACCGATTTTTCAATTCTGATTATCGATCGATCCCGATTGTCATGACCGATTGCTGATTCTGATTGACATAACCGATTTGTCGATTCCCGATTATCGTGACCGATTGCTGATTCCCGATTACCGACTCCCGATTATCGTGACTGATTGCTAATTATAATTGTCGACTCCCAATTGTCGTGACTGATTGTTGATTCCCTATTGTCAACTCCCGATTCTCGTGACCGATTGCTGATTCTGATTGACATGACCGATTTACCGATTCTGATTATCGATCGACCCCGATTGTCGTGACCGATTGGCAATTTCGATTAACGTAACCGATTTGTCGATTCCAATTATCGACCGATTTCGATTGTCGAGGCTGAGTATCGAGGCTGATTTTGATTTTTCAAGGTCGATTATATAAGCCGATTCCAATTGTCAAGGCCAAGTACCGAGGCCGATTCCGATTTGTCGAGGCCAATTGTATAGGTCGATTCCGATTGTCGAGGCCAAGTATCGATGCCGATTTTGATTTGTCGAGGCCGATTGTATAGGCCGATTTTAATTGTCGAGGCCAAGTACCGAGGCCGATTCCGATTTGTTGAGGCCGATTTCGATTATCGAGGTCGATTAAGATCATTGAGGGCGATTCCGATTGTATAGGCCGATTGTCGAGGCCCAATGTGATGTATATGCGACCCATAGTTGAGGCTCATTGTGGTGTGTATTCGGCCTGTGTGATGTATATGTAGCCCGTGTTTAAGGCCTAATGTGATGAATATGAGGTCTATGTGATGAGGCTTATTGTGATGCATTTGAGGGACAGGCGATGGAATCCATCGTGATGTATATGAGGCCTATGTCAGAGGCCCATCGTGATGTGTATTAAACTCTTGAGTGAGGCCCGTGGTGTTGTATATTAAGTCCTTATGTGAGGCCATGAGTCCACTATATGTCAGGCTTTATGTGAGTCATTCCTTGGGGGCAATGTTGGTTAAATGTCCACATTGTCGAGACCGATTGTTGATGCTGGTTATTGATTCCGATTATGAGTATGTGACAGCATAGCATCATGATACATGCCCATACGCATCATCTGCATGTTTGTTATGAGATGTGGTTGACCATTGCATATATCATTAGGCATGTTGTTATGAGACTCCCTGATAGGCGAGGATTATCCCACATGAGCGCACGGTATGCGCAGCATGGATGCATGACTAGATTGTATGACTCATGCATCTTGCATTGTGTGTTGAGATTACTGTACGCCTTAGCGACATCAGGGCCGTAGCCTCCACAGGCATATCGTGAATGGCCAGATGGGACACCAAAAATGTTTGATTCTAGCATACGGGCGTCATAGATGTCCCTGGGTGAAAATCCTTAAACCTCCATGGCCAGGAGACGCCCTAGCGTCGAGATCGAGTGGATATATGAGCGCGTGAGGGCCGTATACCAGAAGGTCGCGTCTCCCATTGTGTCGTGGTAGGTTGGGAAGGGGTGTGACCTTACCCGCCTGAGTGAGGGGGCAATGTCTAGGTCGAGTTTGACCAGCTTGAGGAATGGGTCCGCTATCGACGAGTCGGGCCCGATATTGGCAGACAGATAGTGAGGTCTCTTCCACTTACCAAGTTGTGCGCTCGGATAGGGGCGGCAAGCTGGCGTAGAATGTAATTGACCTCGGTGATGATCCCAGAGAGGAACCATACTGATATGTGGACTTATTGAGCAGGAATTGCATACTCATTCATCCATTCATTCACTATCCACTCGGGCTGGTGGTGTGCAACTACTTGTTACATGTACCTTCGCATGGCAAGGATTTCGGTTAGGCGCGCGACTAACCTAAGATCAGGAGTTTACCACATTGAGTCTGACTATCCAAATTTAGGTATGGGACTGGTTTGGATATAAGTTGTAACGACTTGAAAATTTCCGTACTGTGGCTCAAGTACCACCTCGACCAGAAATCACTTAGGATTAAATCCTTTAGAAATTTGACAAAGTTAACTAAGTGCTAAACTAGATTAGCCATGAAATCCGTTGGAATCACTTTAAATACGATTTACAAGACCCAAAACTTGTAGATTCGTTGACACTAGGTTATCCTAAAGTCTAGGATCAAACTCATTACCCGACTGCTCTTGAGAACACATTGAAACTCCGTATCAAGTCTAGACCGCACATCGAGAGTCCGAATAATACGAAGTTAAGGAATTAGGACCGCCTCACTGGGCTTGACAACTATCTCAGAAATCAAGTCCAGACAGTGTCCCACGGCTGTTCGCTCGAGTCCGGAGCGAGGGAGTGTGAAAACTCTTGTTTTCTTTACAAAATAAATATCTTGAATAATGATCTGGCACGTGTGCTTGCGGACATTTTATAAGCAACCAGACCGTCAGAATCTGACCCAAATACACCCTCGGATCAGGAAAATTTTCATAAACATTTACATGTACTTGGAATTTCGGATCGAAGTCCGCTGACTGTTGAACTGAAACTGATCCGTGATCTGGAGACCCTAGCGCAACGAAAACTTAACTTCATCGAGATCTAGGATGGGTGAGCTTAAGTCCGACTTTTGGCTCAAGGAGGCCCACCAGAAACCCTCCGTTGAGCTGAAACAATGCCGATTTGATTATAATATAAGTATACCTTGAACTTAAGTCTATTCCAGAGAGTTTTTAGGCTATATAAGGGCCTTAGAACACCCTTTCTCACAGCCATACGAATTTGAAGAAAACCTAGAGAGAGAAGTGAGAAAAGAGAGTGAAAGAGTGAGAGAAGTGGGAGAATCTCCCTATTGTTGTTTCCTCTCCCTACCCTAGCTCCACCACACCGATCTTGCCGCTTTCCCGGGGATACCGACTCCGTTTCTAGGTAAGAAACCCTAACCCTCGCCTGTTTTGGAGTTGTGAAGGGTGTGGGTTATGAAATAACTAACCTATTTCATGTCTTAGGTTGCCGTTGTGCCTTAGACAAAGTGAGGGTGAACGAACTGACTCCGTTACGCGTTTATCGGCGTAAGGTGAGAACTTTAAGTGTATAGGTTATGGTTTTCAACGCTTTCAATGTCAGATAATGATATATTCATGATCTGCATGTAATTGCACATGTACAAAGTGATTTCTGTTTCCTGTTTTGATTAAAGATGCAGAATATGGAATTTTACATACTCTAGGTATACGTAGAAATACCGTATACGTACAAATTTTGGAAATGTGTTTGCCATGATTATTTGTTGTATGAATATATGGTATATGGATAAAATACTTATTTGGCAAAAGGAATCGCCATAATACATGTTTGCTTATATACACTATGTATGTTGAAATTGTGTATTCCAGAAAATACCATATATGTATAAATTTTGGAGATGTATTTGTCATGATTATTTGCTGTATGAATATGACATACACGGATAAAATACTCTCTTGGCGAAAGGATAGCCCTAGTGTATATTTTACTAACATACATCATGTATGTTGAAATAGTGTACTCCAAGTGTTTGTGAAAATGCTTGGGAGAGTAAGTGCTTGGATGTTAGTGCCTTAGGTAGGTGTTGAGATGGGGTTCTCAACTACCTTAGAGACATGTATGATTTCCTCTATGTGGTTGTTTACTCTAACCACTCACTTATGAAATATATGTGATTGTATTCCTATTTATATAGTGCTCCATAATATGCTTTATAACATGCTTTGTAACATGTCTTTTTATAACATGCTTTGTGACATGCTTGTTAACATGCTTGAGATGCTTTGTTTATTATGCTTTACACCACATGCTATGAGTAAAGATTGATTGAGTTTGGGACAATGTCTATAGTCCAGGCATTCGGTATCAGACTTGAGGTCGTGGCTGAGATTCATGTCGCTATGAAGGATGTGTTTGACGAACCCGAGTCGTACTTCGGTTGGTGATAGTGGTTGGCCACACGAAGTACTTCTGCGCTTCATATCATTCAACTAGTTGTGCGCTCGAGCTAGCCGAGCACGTCAAGTAACCCGATATGTCTAATGTATGTTCACCATGTTTGGTCGCTACTGCTTGAACCTAGGGTACCAAACATACTAGTGGAATCCCGTTAACTATGGTACCTCGATCCGCTAAGACTCATGAGCCGGGCATGGTGGTATGGGACACCGTAGTCGAGCTGTCGGCCTACATTGGGGCCACGTGCCTCCCCGTAGTGACCAGTGAGCAACCTGACTCGTGAGCCGATTATGGTGGTATGGGACACTATATTCGAGCTGTCGGCCTACACTACTTAATGGGTGATAGGGGAGTGGTGCAATGATTCCGTGTAACGGCCCTGGCAGCCCTGACCGTATCCGGTGTAGTGACCTCAAGCATACTCTGAAATCGCAATGAGCCTTAGGGTTTTGCAGCGGTATGTAGAGTATAGGCTAGGCCTGTATTAATAAGGTGATGGGGGAGTGGTGCAACGATTCCATGTAACAGCCCTGGCAGCCCTTGCAGTGACCTAGAAACGCACCATCGTATGAGATTGTCTAGGACTGACGACCCTAGAATGGATCATGTTTGGGAATGATATAAGGGAGGTACCTTAGTTTCCCAATCCTGCTGTTTGAAACGGACTAATAAAAACTCAGTAATCATGCTCATCATGCATTGCATGTGCCTGGAAGATGTGGAGCACTGAGAGATGAAAGCATGCCGCGAACGAAGAGGGTGTCGCATTAGGGAGTATGTCAGTGAGGGCATCCATCATGACTACATTCATACTTGCATTAATAAGAGTAGTTAGGAATGTTTGATTTTACTGCTTTATCATTACTGCTTGACTGAATTGATAACATGATAACATATGCCTTATTGTTCCACTGAGTTAGCTACTCACTCCCACGTTACGGGACGGTGTTGCGCACATTAACCAGATTCTGTCTCAGGTTTAGATGAGCTGACGACTCAGGAGGCGGATCCTGGCTACGATGAGGACCAGGACGAGTTCTCTTATATGCAGTATGCTGGCGGCTTCGACTAGACTGCCGGATCGACGGGATTTGCTGGGATTACACCCTTGGCTGTATTTTTGACTTTTTGAAACATTAAATAAATATATGTATAAGGTGACTCAGATGGGTTCATAATCTGGAAAAAAAAAAGAAATGATTTTGTATCTTTTACATACATGTATATACAGTTTCAGTCTTCCGCTTGCCTTTATACAATTGATCTGGAGTATGAATTACTGTTTTGGTATAATCTCACTCATGTTTATTGCTCTAACACAGACAACATTTAATCATCATTATTTATGTTGCATAAGTGATGCGTTGGAACTCGGGAGTTGAGTTATACTCGACCCCCGATTTTCAGGGCGTTACAGAAGTCATTTGTGATAGACCCCATAGCCTGCGATACCACGTATTATCATCCAGACTTCACACTTCAGCATGGTCATTCCATTCGCACCGCATATTGCATTACATCCGCAACATGTGACATTTTGGGTCACTGTGTTTCTGCATTTATATGGTCTAGATATGGCATCTAATATTTGGTTCTTTATGACTCTTCATTTGCATAACTGATCTGTATTGCGTACTCTGATATTGTATGACTCTTAGACCTATCAGCATGTCTTCGCATTACTTTGATATTGTATGATTTATGAACTTGCAAGTATTTTTGATATTGTATGATTTATGGGCTTGCTAGTATTTCCACTTGATTACTTTGATATTGTTTACTTGGTACTTACTTTGTGCACACACTTTCACTACCCTCTAAGCTTTTTATAAGCTTATGCATGATAGATGCGTGTAGGTGGCGTTAGGTGGCTGCAGTGTTGAGCTTGGGAGCATGCAGCCGTCTTCTGGAGCTTTGATTTTGATATATGTATTTCCCTTTCAGTATTGTATTCAAATGATTATATTAGTGGATATGTGATGATGATGTTGCCTTTGTGATTTGGGTAAACTTGCGGTTATGCTTCTTATGAGACAAATTCATATTAAAAAAATCCTCCTTGTAGGATCCCAGGATCGGAATCTGGCGTATGGACGTTGGGAGCCGAGAATGGGGTACTACGGAGTCTATCGGCACCGGATTCGGCGATCGGGAATTTTGTGAGCCCGGTTTCCGAGTTTGGGGCGTGACAGAACCCGATCAATATATAAGTTTCTTATAAATTAATTATAATTAAGTGTGGATCGTCTGTGTTAAACACACAGGAAATTCCAATGCCATCGGGTTTCATTGGTCCACGTCATTTCTGATGACTCAAGCTAACAAGATACACAAGATTTCTCTCCCAAATAAATTGCTTGATACACAATACGACTTTTAAAGAAGTAATTGTCTTATATTTTAGCTTGTTTTTTACGATAAATAACTACGTATATAATTAATAAAATTATAGGTATAAAAAATAAAACTCGTATTGAAAATATAATAGACTAATGTAATAATAAAAATATTAACATATATCTACCTGACCAACCCGGCCAACCCGACCGAACCCGCTTGGGTTGGGCTTGGGTTGAGAATTCCTAACCCGAGGTTGGGTTGGGTTGGGTTGGGTTGGGTTGGGTTAGGGTTGAGGTATAGGAACCTTGGATTGGGTTAGGATTGAGCACCAACTGTCAGACCCATAACCTAGTATCCATTCCATTCCATTAGGCCCCGCAGTCCTTCCGATCGAATTCCAGTTTTTCGCGACCTATAGGTAGCATTTGCGATCATCCCTAAGTTTCACCCTGTAAACTCGAACCGATTCAACCTGAAACCCATGTCTTTGCGACCGCATCATCGCCGCGGTTCCAACGCCGCATCTCGTGCGCCAATCCGAGGTGTAGGTCAAAAGATGTACCCCGCGCAATATTGGACCGTTGATCATGATGTGGGACCCACTTTGTGCATGTGCACATTTTCCTAGGTGATGACATCACCCTAGTCCCATCATTTCCCATAGCCCTTAGCCTAGCCTAGCCTATAGCCCTACCTAGCCTAGCAACCCATCATGGATTTTCTTCCCCAAAAAAACATCATTGCTCTCCATCTCCCATGTGTTATGATGGATTTTTCTTCCCAAGACCCATAATTACCTTACAAACTCATGATGAGTTTTCTACAACTCCCCATCTCTCCGTCTTTCTCCCTCATTCCTCTCTCCCTCCATTTGCTAGAACTTGGGACATCCACCCTTCTCCATTCCTCCAGCCCTTCTTCCCTTAATCCCCATCAATCTAGCCCTCCCAAAAACCATCTCCACCATTAAAACAATTCCATTAGAACTAATGAACCTAAGGCTAGAAGAAAAAGGAAGATCTTAGAGGTGGGTGTACTCCTAGGACCAGTTTTCTAATTTTTCCTTCATATAATCTTGTTTCTCATTCTTGGGAGCTTGTAGGACCCACCAATCAATGGTGGAGGCCCTCCTTGACTCCATAGGTGTGGCCCACGGCCCATCTTTGTGCATGCATTAGCCATGATGGGGTCATTCTCCATGGACACCATCATGATGATTTTCCTTTGATCCATAGCTCGATGGGTCATCTAGACCCTAGATCCATGATGGGGATGGTATCCTCACCTTAGATTTTGATTGTGGGGCCCATGCATGCATGGAGCCATGTATTATCATGATGTGTGGTTGTAATTGGTGGAGAAGGACTTATAGTGGGGGAGCCCTTCTTCTTATGGCCATGATGTTCTCTCTCTTCCTCTCTTATTATTTTCCTGATGTGTGTGGTCCACCTGGTGTGCATAGGACGTCCAGACCGTCCAGCAAGGTGGAACGCCCTTGCTGTCCATTTCCTGGATGTTGGGTGTCCCACTTGTTGTCCATTTGTGACATGCAAGGAGATTTGATGTGGAGTCTTGGTCTGAGGGTTTGTGGGGGCCACTAAGGTAGGCCACATCATGATTTATTTGAGGTATTTCTCCTTGTCCAACAACTTATGGACTGATATGTCCAGCAACATATTGTTGTCCAGATTTTCTAGGCCATCGTTGATATTTTTATATGGGGATTTAGCCTTGATTTTAACCTTATTTTCTTCCTAATGTGGGGTGTTTTTCTGAGGTATGGACCCCACCTTTATGTATGATGAAACCCACACCATCCATCCCTGATGGGACACCAATAGAGCAGGCCCAAGAGGGCTGGACGGTCTAAGTTTCTGGACCGTCCAGCAGTCCTGCATGAAGGGAAAACGCATATATTAGCTTGATTTTGGGATGATGGGCCACTTTTGTGGACCCCACCTTGCTATACATTCATGGGTGCATGCCACCACCCATTTTCCCTCTTTTTAGGCAGGCCTGGGCCCACTCCATTGGGTGTACAAGTCAGGGATAACAACATTCCAGCAACAGATTTTATTTTAAAACCTTGCTGTCCAGATTTCTATTTCATGTTTGTATGTGATTGTGGCTTCTCCCCTTACATCCTTTGTGGTCCACCTTGCTGGGACTCACCTCAGGTGCATGTGGGCCATCCAGATCACCCATTTTGGGGGTTACCACAGCTGGGCCAGCAACACACCTGCTGGACATTCCAGCTAGGCTGACGTCCGGCAGGGGCTGGCTGTCACTAGCTCTGCACGCCCACCTTAATGATGTATGTTATCCACACCGTTCTCCGTTTTGGTGGCCCACCGGGATGTGACCCACCCCCTGGTGGAACGCCTACAGGTGGGGCCCACCTTGCTTATGTATTGCCTAGGCTGTCCAAGCCCTTTGGACCATCCAGACTGGGCTGAGACGCTGCTGGACTTGCAGTCCAGCAGCAGGTCCACCTTGATTCATGTGTTGTATACTCACCTTCCATCTACTGGGGCCCACTGTGATAATTAAGGGCCACCATAAAGCCCATGTTCACTCAAAATTTCTATCTGCTAGACCCCAGCAGGCCCAGGAAGTTTGGTGGGCTGGATGTCCAGCAAAGGCCTTAAGAAAAATCTGTATGTAGCTGGAAGTCGTGAGGTTGTGAGGCCCACCAGATTGAGGGTGATGAGTACTCACTTTATGTAGGTAATTTCCTGTGATTATTAGACTTCATTAATGCCTTGTGAGGCCCGCCTTTAGGCTAATTGTTTGAGGACCAAGACAGTCCAGATTTTTAGACGTCCAGTAGGCCCAGATAGATTGGACGTCCAGCCTTGAGCCCAGTTTTGTGCATGGGCTGCTTACCTATTGTGTTGGACCTTGTGGGCTGATATGTTGCATGAAATCGGATCCTTGTTGCCCATCTATCTTGCCAGTCTTGGGCTGAATTGTAAGGCCTATCTTAGCGAAACTTGGATATGCCTTACCTATATATATTTGGGCATGTGGGCTGCCCATGAGGCCCATCATAGTGCATGTATTTGTTGGCCATGATACTTGGGCCATGGTTTGCCCCATTGAGCCCACGTTGACGTATGTAGGCTTTAGGCCATTTCTTAAGGCCCATCATGTGGTATGAGATGTTATGGATTGCTGCCCATTTTTTTTCATAATCGTATCCAAGCCATGGGCCTTATTTTAACTAGATTCCTTATTGGGCTGCCTTCTAAGGAACAATGGTGGTTAAATGTCCACATTGTGAACCTCTCTAGGCCCTTTGTTAGGCCCATTCTCATCTATTGGGCCCATAGTATTACTTACTTGGACTTTGTGGGCTACCCCAAACCGTTGGGCCCCCACTATTGGTTATGCTTCTTCCATACCATGTAGAATCATCTAAGTACCCAGACCCGACCTTGCTAAGTGTAACGACCCGTAAATTTCCGTACATTGGCTCGAGTACCACCTCGACCAGAAATCAATTAGGATTAAATCCTTTAGAAATTTAACAAAGTTAGCTAAGTACTAAACTCGGTTAGCCATGAAATCCGTTGGGATCGCTTTAAATACGATCTGCAAGACCCAAACCTTGCAGAATCAGTGACTCTAGGTTACCCTAAAGTTTAGAACCAAACTCATTTCCCGGCTGCTCTCGGGAATGAAACGAAACTTCGTATTAGGTCTAGATCGCACCTCGGGAGTCCGATTAACACGAAGCTAAGGAACTAGGACCGCCCCACTGGGCTTGACAATCATCTCAAAAATCAGCTCCGGCCGATGTCCCACGGCCATTCGTTTCGATCCGGAGCGAGGGTGTGTGAAAAACACTATTCCCATCCCAACATAAATATCAGGAATAGTGATCTGGCATCATTCGGTTGCGTGTCAGTATTAAGCAACCTGACCGTCAGAATCAGACCAAATTACACCCTCGGATTAAGAAAAATTTCAGGAACATTTACATGTACTTAGAATTTCTGATCGTGGCCCACTAACCGTTGAACTGAAAGTGGTCCGCCACGTGCGATCTGGGAATCCGATCGAGTCGAAAACGTAATCCCACGTAGATCCATAGGTGGTGAGCTTAAGTCTGACGTTTGGCTCAAGGAGGGCTACCAGAACCTCTCTTTTGAGCTGGAAAAGTGGCGAATATCCTATATTAGCAGTAACCCTTGAACCTGAGTCTATTTTAGGAATGTTTTTTGCTATAAAAGGGGCTTAGAACAGCCCCTCTCACAGCCATACGAATTTGGAAGAAAAACCCTAGAGAGAGAGAGAGAGAAAAGAGAGAGAAGAGCTTGGAGTTTGTAGGTGATCTTCCTCCTGCTGCTTTCATTCATCACACGGCCTACACCGCTCCGTTCTAGGTGTTTTTCCGGCGGTATCCATCCTGTTTGAAGGTAAGAAACCCTAACCCTAGGTCTGATTTGAGGTAGGATCGTTGTAGGTTATGTACAGGCTAACCGATTCCGCTCTTTAGGCTAGAAAACTCCCGTATACGGAAGCTCTACTATCCTTGCTGATTTGTTGGGATTCCAAGGGCAAAGGTGAGGACTTTAAGTGTATAAGTTACATTTTTCAACGCTTTTAATGTCAGATAATGATAGATTCATGATCTGCATGTAAATGCACATGTACAAAGTGCTTTCCGTTTCCTGTTTCGATTAACGTTGTAGAATATGAAATTTCACATACTCTAGATATACGTAGAAATACCGTATACGTATTTTTTTCGGAAAAATGTTTGACATGTTTATTTAATGTATGATTATATAATATATGGATAAAAGACTAGTTTGGCGAAAGGAATCGCCAAAATACATGTTCCCTTGTAAATGTCAAGTATGTTGAAATTGTGTATTCTAGAAATACCGCATATGTGCAAATTTTGGAGATAGAATTGTCATGATTATTTATTATATGAATACGGTATACGCGGATAAATTAACCTCTTGGCGAAAGAATAGCCCTAATACGCGATTTGCTAACATACGTCATGTATGTTGGAATGGCGTACTCTAAGTGTTGTGTAATTGCTTGTGTGTGTAAATGTTTGTGTATTAGTGCCTTAGAGAGGTGCTGATATGGAATTCCCGACTCCCTTAGAGACATGTAGGTTTCCCTCCATGCGGTGGTTCGCTAGAACCACTCACTAGTAATGTGTATGTAATAGTATCCCTATGTGTATAGTGCTTTACACCATGCTTCACAACATGCTTTACAATATGCTTTACAATATGCTTATAACATGCCTGCTAACATGCTTGTATTGCTTGTTTATCATACTTTACTCTACATGCTATTGATGAGAACTGTTTGAGTTTGGGACTATGTCTATAGTCCAAACATTCGGTACTAGACTTGCGGTTGTGGCTGAGGTTCATTTCGCCACAAATGATGTGTCTGGCGAACCCGAGTTGTACTTCGGTTGGCGATAGTGGTTGGCCACACGGAGTGCTTTTGCGCTCCATATCGCTCAACTTGGGGTGCGCTCGAGTTAGTCGGACTCGTCAAGTAAACCGAATTGTATTTATGTGTTCACCATGTTTGGTCGCTACTGCTTGAACCTAGGGTACCAAACTTACCAGTGGCAATCCCGTTTAACCATGGTACCTAGATCCGCTAAGTCGCATGAGCCGGGCATGGTGGTATGAGACACCGTGGTCGAGCTGTCGGCCTACGCTGGGGCCATGTGCCTCCCCGTAGTGACCTTTGCGCAACTAAACTCGTGAGCCGAATACGGTGGTATGGGACACTGTATTCGAGCTGTCGATACTTACGGCGAGAGCCGAGTACAGTGAGACCTGTGCTCGTGCTGACGGGCGACGAGTCCTCCGTAATATCATCAAGTACACTCCAAGGTTTTGTGATTGGCGACGAGTCTTTCACAGCAACTAGAGTGTGAGTTGAGCTGAGTACGGTGAGACCTGTACTCGAGCTGACGGCTAGTGATTGAGCCGAGTAAGGTGAGACCTGTACTCGAGCTGATGGCCAGCAATTGAACCGCATACGGTGAGATCTGTATCCGCGCTGACGGGTGACGAGCCCTTTGCGATGCCTTCACTACGCTTCTCAAATCATAATATCGTATGAGATTATCTAGGATTGACGACCCTAGAATGGATCATGTTTGGGGAATGATACAAGGGAGGTACCTTAGTTTCCCAATTCTTCTGTTTGAAATGGACTAATAAAAACTTGGTAATCATGAGCATCATCGCACCGCATGTGCTTTGTAGATGTGGCGCACTGAGGGAGTAAGCATTCGCAAACGTAAGATGATGTCACCTGAGGGTGGTTTGGCAAGGGCATACAGCATCATGTCATTTCATTTTCGCACTTAACAAGAGTAGTTAGAAATGTTTGATTTGTACTGCTTTATCATTACTGCTTGATTGAATTGATAACATGTTAACCTATACTTTATTGTTCCACTGAGTTAGCTACTCACTCCCACGTTACGGGACGGTGTTTGCAACACCCACCAGACTCTATCGCAGGTGTAGATGGCGCCTCGGTTCAGGAGTCGGAGCCTGACTTTGATGAGGATCAGGAGGAGTTCTCCTTTATGCAATATTCTGACGACTTTGCTTAGGCCGGCTGCATCGCGGGATTTTCAGGGCCTCTCTTGAGGATTGTATTTTGATTTTTAACTTAGAAACAATACATGTATATTGGTACTCAGTTAGTACTCATACTCTAGAGTTCAGAAAATTTTGTTCCTTTACATACTTTGAATATAAAATTTCAGTCTTCCGCTTGCCTTTATACAATTGAACTGGAGTATGAATTACTGTTTTAGTATAATCTCATTCATGTTTATTGCGCTAACTCAGACAACATTTAACCAGCATTGTGTATGTTGCATAAGTGATGCGTTGGAACTCGGGAGTTGAATTCATACTCGACCCCTGAATTTCAGGGCGTTACACTAAGAGAAGAGTACAACATCGCGCATGTTATGCTTAGTCATCTTCATGATTCATTCTCATGTGCATCATATGTATGCTTGGTTGAGGAGTGATTGGTTATGGTATGTGTCATTGGGCAGGTGTTTATGAGACTCCCTAAGTGATGGAGTTGCCCCGCATGAGCGTATGCATAGGACTGATGCATGGTTGATTGGCATGATTCATGCATCTCGCATTGCATGGCATAGTTATTATTCGCCCTAGCATCATCAGGGTCGTAGCCTCTACAAGTATATCGTGGATGGTCAGATTTGGACACCAGAAATGCCTAATTCTAGCAATGTGGGCACGTAGGATGTCCTCAGGTGAAAGTCTGAGAACCTTTTTGGTACCAAGAGATGCTCCAACGTTTAGACCGAGTGGAAACATGAGCGCCGGTGCCGAATACCATTAGGCCGCGTCTTCCACTGTGTCGTGGTCAGTTGGAAGGGGGTGTGGCCTCATCGGCCCAAGTGAGAGGGTTGTAAGCTAGGCTGAGTTTGACCAGCTCACAAATGGGTCCGTTATTGACCCGTTGGGTAGGTATTGGCAAACCACTGGCGGATAATGAGGTCTCTTCCACTCGCTAGGTTGCGCAGCTAGGGAGGCAACAGTTAGTGTAGAGTGTATTTGACCCCGGTGATTTCCGAGAGAGGAACTGTACTGATATGTGGACTTGATATGAGGACTGGCATGATCACATTACATATCGCATATGACATTTGACTATATAGGCCCCGTATCGCATAGCCCTGGCATGGCTGATGGCATTCCTGCCTTACATTGCATAGCCTTGTTACAGTTGGTGGTTTCATGGTCTTGCCAGCATATTCCGCACACTCTGATATTGCATATTTGGTACCTATCCTGCACACACTTACACCACACTCTAAGCTTTTTATAAGCTTATGCACAATTGATGTAAGACTCGTGTCCTAGCCTGTATTGTTTCGTAGGCTTCCACGGCCCTTCCGATAGAATTCCGGCAACCCTCGACCTGTATATGATGTTTGCGCGCGACCCTGAATCATATTCCATTTTTCAGAGTCAACTCAACCCGACACCTGTAGCATTGCGACCGCACTGTCGCAGCGGTTCCGACGCTGCATATTATGCACCGAGGCGATACCCAAGTCAGGAGATGTGGGCCCGTGTTCAGTTCGAGAAAACACCACACATTTACAATCCCAAGAGAATCTCTACAACATGTCCCATCAATCAAGTACACAACAATCACTTCACATGTCAAGTACAAGCAACCATTCTGTCTCTTACACAAGTACTACAAAGCCAACTTTCTCCCTTACACAAGTACATCCATCCATCACTCACCATCCCTCTCTCCCATCACCCCTCTCTCTCATTCCCTCTCTCCATTTCAAGCAACTCCATGAGAGTCCAACGTCCATGGCTTCCATGGGGAAGCTAATGTGGCCCACCTTCCTATCTCTCATCCCCACCTTCCAAAGTCTATCTCAACCGTTGAATCGCACCCCTTGGAGCTCTAGATCACATTGGTGGAAGAAAGAAGAAGATATGAAAGGTCGGTGTTCTAAAGTAGATCTTAACCTTTGATGTTTGAGACAAGTGGGACCCATTTCATGTATGTGTTGTGATCATATGAGGGGCCCATAGTGGCGGGGTCCCTCCACCATCCTATTTCTCTCTCTCTCTCTCTCTCTCTCTCTCTCTCTCTTCTCTCTCTCTCTCTCTCTCTCTCTCTCTCTCTCTCCCTCTCTCTCTTATGATGACTGTGTGGCCCACCTGATTTATGTGTTTCATCCAGCTATTCAGTTGGGACGGTGGACCCCCTATCGTGATTATACCTCCAATCCACGACGTCACACGGTGCTAGACATCGTTCTGGACGATGATGTGGCCACCACTGTGATGTATGTATTTATGCACACCATCCATCTACCTGACGTGTGGGGTCCACTTTGTGGTATGTACATCCCAGCTGTCCATCAGAGGACGTGCTGGAGCTGTGGGGACCACCCTGATATGTGATTGTTCCATCCACACCGACCAGATGATCTGGACGGTGCTGGACCTTTTGCACGATGTTGTGGGCCACCCTCTTATGGACCTACCTTGATTATGTGTTGTATGCACACCGTCCATCCATCTGTTGAAGACCCCACCTCGCTGTGGTTTTGACGACAGCAAGTTGGGTGGGTTTTATCCACACCATCCATTTGTGGTTGTCACGCCGCAAACTCGGAAACCGGGCTCACAAAATTCCCGATCGCCGAATCCGGAGCCGACAGCCTCCATATAACCCCATCTCGGCTCCCAGCGCCCATACGCCAGGTTCCGATCCTGGGATGCTACAAGGAGAATTTTCAACATCAGTTTAATTTGTAATAAGCATAACCAAAGGCATAACCCACAAACAACAACCAAAAACTCTATCACATTTCCACTATAATCAAAAACTTTATAAGTACAATAAGCATAAAGGGAAATACAATGAGAATGGACAAAAAGCTCCAAAAAGATCTGCTCTGCGCTCCTACCTCAGCGCTGCTGCGTCCTCGCGTCACCTACACCCAACGGTCATGCATAAGCTTATAGAAAGCTTAGAGGGTGGTGAAAGTGTGTGCGCAAGGTAGTAATGCAGCTATGCAATATCAGAGTAATGTGGAACATGCTATGAATCTATGAATACCACTAGTCGTACCAAGGCTATGCGATGCAAGGCATGAATGATGTCGGCCATACCAAGGCCATGCGATGCGAGGTGCAACTCAAGCATACAAATCCTCATCTACATCCATATATCAATACAGCTCAAATCTGGGATGTCACCGGGGTCTAGTACACTCTAAACCAGATTGTCGCCCCATCACGCGCAATAAAGTAAGTGGAAGAGACCTCACTATCCACCTGCCAATATCGGGCTCGGCTCGTCGATAGCGGACTCATTCCTCGAGCTGGTCAAACTCAGCCTAGCATTGCCCCCTCCTCTCGGACGGGTAAGGCCACACCCCCTTCCAACCGACCACGACACAGTGGAAAGCGCGGCCTTCTGATAATCGGCCCTCGGCGCTCATACACCCACTCGGTCTAGACGTTGGAGCAACCTCTTGGTACCATAAGGGTTTAGGGACTTTTACCCAGGGATATCTATAGCACCCCATGTAGGACAAGATTTTCGGTATCCAATCCTGCTAACCACGATATGCCTGTGGCGGCTACGGCTCTGATGTCGCTAGGGCGTATAGTAACCATATCACACGATGTGAATGCATGAATCACACTATCCAGTCATGCAGCAATCCTGCGCATCTCATGCGCTCATGTGGGGCAACACCGCCTAACCAGGAGCCCCTAAACAATCTGTCCGAAGGCATATGCTATGATCAGTCACTTCTCATATCAAGCATACATATGATGCATATGATCATGAATCATGGGACTTTACTAAACATGTTATATGAGATAGATGTTGTTCATAAGGAGATGGGCCTAGACGGCCTACAAGTTATGGGCCTAACAATAGGCCCTAGGGAGAATCAGAATGCGGACATTTAACCAACATTATTCTACAATGTGGACGTCAAACCAACATTGCTCCCAAGGCATTGCCCGTCGTAAACATCATTACATAAACCATGTTGGGATCACACATTGAATGGACCTTAGGTACATCTCATTGGGCCTTAAATACATCAAATGGGCCGTATCACATGGGCTTTACATTCATCAAATGGGCCGCATTAATGGGCCTCACCAATGGGCCTTATGTACATTGCAATGGGCCATAACCCATGGGCCTTAGAATGCATCGAATGGGCCTAGTCTCATGGGCCTTTCATTCACATCAAAGTGGGCCCCAACTGATGGGCCACAAATAAACCAAGATGGGCCCCATAACATGTATCAAAGTGGGCCCACTTGAACTATAGATCTGACACACTCTTTAGCTCATGCCAACAACAATGAACTTCTAAGATGATTGGACGAATTGGATACAACCCATGTATCATGGTGGGGCCCATGAAAGCCCACCATCCGGTGTATTACCTAATATAATATAATATATTTGTATATATATATATACAATAATATATATACATATATACAGTAATATATATATATATACATAATAATATATATATATAAATATATATACATACATACATATATATATACACACACACACACACATGCACCCACGCACACACCCACGCACACACACGCATGCACCCACGCACGCACCCACCAGGACACACACGCATGCACCCACGCACAACACTGTGGGCTCCACCGTCCAGCGGACGGTGGGATAAAACACGTAAATCATGTGGGCTCCATGTGGGGCCCACCGCAATGTTTACATGCCATCCAACCCGTTACAAGGTCACACGGACCTAGATGAAGAGTAACAACAAATTTCAGCTTGATCCGAGACTTCTGTGGGCCCAAAAATGGTTTCAATGGCAGACCTTCAATTCACAGTTTCCTTTGGTGTGGGCCGCCAAAGCACTGGATGGGCCTGATTTTTGGAGGGGACCCACTCCAAGGAGGGGCCCACCCAATGAACAGGATGGATGAAACATATACATCATGGTGGGGCCCACGGCTGGAGTCGTGGGTGGCTGCCAGACCGCCCGTCCGCCAGCCGCATGCAGCAGCGCAGGCAGCGTCTGCTGCCTTCTGACAGCAGCAGGCGGCTGCTGCTCCTGCTTTCTTTTTTTTTAGTTTTCTCAAGGAAATTTGCATGTGGGGCCCGCTACCGGAGAATCCACTCCGTCCAACATGTTCTAGGGCTCGAAATACACAAAATGAGTCTAATATACAGCGTTTTTGGGGTGCAAATACAGCAAGGTGGGCCCTAAAAGGTTTGAACGGTAAGAAACAGAGTTTTCCATGGTATGGCCCGCCTGATTATCGGATTGACCTCGTTTTTCGGCTCAACGCATAAAATGAGGCATGGATTAAGATGGACGGCGTGGATTGAATACATATATCAAGGTGGGGCCTACATGAGCGGCCCACCAAAACCCCCTTTTTTTTTCTCTGCTGCATATAGCCACCTCCACAGGATCGATGCTAAGACCTCTAGTGTGAAACGAGGTTTCTCCATGCAGTCCGTCAGTTGGCTTGGAGTTAGGCCCACGCCCAGCGTTGGAACGAGGGATCTTTCACTCAGCCTTCCACGTGAGTTATGGAGGTGGGCCCCACGTCATATCACACTCTACTGGCAGCCACACCCCACTGATAGCCACCTCAAAGGTGGGCCCCCAATGGGTGGTTGAGATGGTACATAAACCTCATGGTGTGTCCCATATGGATGGGGTCCACCGGTAGATGGCATGGATGAAATACACACATCATGGGTGGCCAAGATCATAGAAAGAGAGAGAGAGAGAGAGAGAGAGAGAGAGAGAGAGAGACCGGTAAAGATGGAGGGGCCCCGCCACTATGGGCCCCTCTTTGATATAAAAACTACATCAAGATGGGTCCTACATGGATATGGACCCTTAAATCAAGCAATGAAATGGAATGCAAAATCCAAGATCACCCACCGCGTTCTTCTTGCACCAAAGACTTCCTTAGCTCCTTAGCTTTGATTCCAACGGAGGAGATGAGGTTTGGTTGGTGGAGATGGGAGATGAAGGGGTGGGAAAGGTGGGCCACACTTGTAGCTCTCTTGGAGGGTTTAGGAATGGCTTGGACGTATGGAGGTTTGCTTGGATGAGATTTGGAAAAGAGAGAGAGACTTGTAAAGGGAGAGAGAGATGGGTGATGTTTGATGAAGCGATGGATGTGTTAAGAGCCTTTTTGACTTTTGTGGCTTTTGGTGTAAGAAAGGTATGGGTTTGTAAGAACTTTTTGACTTTGGGGTTACTTGGGGAAGGGTGAGAAGTGATGGATTGATGGGTGATTGATGTGACATCTCGTTGAGATTCTCTCGGGATCTACGCGCGGCGTTTTCCTCGCGCCAAACGATGGCCCACATCTCCTGGTCAGAGTATCTCCTCGGTGTGCGAGTCGCGGTATCGGAACCGCCGCGACGGCGCGGTCGCTAAGGTACTAGTCTTAGGTTGAGTCAACTCGGGTTGACGGCGTGTAAATCAGGGTCGCGCGCAAGGTCGGTTAGGGGTCGAAGGTTACCAGAATTCGACCGGGAAGACCGCGGAAGCCTATGGAACAGTACGGTCTAGGATACGGTCTTACAGTGGTCCCCACCAGCGGCAGGCAGATGCTGCTTACATCACCAAGTTTTGTGGGTCCCACGCACAAAGTATATGCCATATCCACACCGTCCATCACAACCCCGAATGAGACAGACTCAATATCAGGTGGAGTACACCGTTCAACAAAGCAGATTAAATCTCTGGTGGGCCACGTACGTGGGACCCACCAGGGGGATTGGCTGGCGTGTGATGCACAGCTGCATGAGCTACTGTAGCAGCATCAGCAGGTCCTGAGGACTAGATTGATGTATGTGTTAGATCCACCGTCCAAATGGCTGGACGATGAGCCACGTCTTGATGTATATGTTGCATTCTCACCGTCCAGTACTCTGGACGGTGGAATCCCACCTACCACGTGTGTGTGGGGCCTTCCCTGATGAATGATGGACCCCACGTGATTTATGTATTCTATCCACACCGTCCAGCGGTCTGGACAGTGGAAACCGCTGTGATGTGTGTGCCATTTGCACCATCCATCTGACGATGTTGTACAGGCCCACCCTGGATGTATGTGTTCTATACAAGCCGTCCATCTGATTTTCAGGAAGGTGGGTCTAACTGCTGACTGACGTCAGCAGGTCCTGTGGGCCACCAGATGTATGTGTTTTTTTCTTAGTCGTTCATCAAATGGACGTGCTGGATTAACGACCAGCAGCCCTACGACCACCATGATGCATATATTTTATCTAGACCGTCCATCTGCTGGTGGGTCAGCATCTGTAGGTGTTGTACATGACGTCAGTAGTGCTGTGGAGCCCACGTAATGTATGTTTTGTATTCCATGCCGTCCATGCATGGACGGTTCTGTGGGGCCCCACCATGTTATATATATTTCATCCACACCGTCCACATATCTGGATGGTTCTGGACAATGTTTGGTCTGTGGACAATGTTTGAACAGTGCTAATTACATTAGTGAGCCACGGGCCTCGAATACATCACATTGGGCCTCGCCCACGGGCCTTGAATACATCACATTGGGCCTCCCCATGGGCCTCGAATACCCCTATGTGTTAATACACATGTTACACCTTCAACTATTGAAATGATTTTAGATGTAATCCAAGCTCATTTGAGACCCATTAGTGTGGCCCATCCTTAAGGCCCACCATGATGTATATTTGAGGCCCATGTGATAGGGCCACCTGTCTAATCTGAGGCCTATGGGTAAGGCCCAATGTGATGTATTCGAGGCCCATGGGGAGGCCCAATGTGATGTATTCAAGGCCCGTGGGCGAGGCCCAATGTGATGTATTCGAGGCCCGTGAGCGAGGCCTAATGTGATGTATTCGAGGCCCATGGATGAGGCTCAATGTGATGTATTCGAGGCACGTGGGCGAGGCCCAATGTGATGTATTTGAGGCTCGTGGGCGAGGCCCAATGTGATGTATTCGAGGCCCATGGGCAAGGCCCAATGTGAGGTATTCGAGGCCTATGAGTGAGCCCCTTTATGATATATTTGAGGCCCACATGATGTGGCCCGATTTGATGTATTTATGGCCCACATGATGTGGCCCGACTTGTTGTATATGAGGCCCATTAGTGCATCCCATCCATGAGGCCCATCATGATGTATATTTGAGGCCCATGAGCAGAGCCCACCTTTTGTGTATATGAGGCCCATTAGTGCAGCCCATTGATGTAGCCCACTTGATGTGTATATGGCCCTTATGTGAGGCCACGAGCCCATTATATGTTTGGCTCTATGTGGGTCACTGCTTGGGAACGATGTTGGTTAAATGTCCACATTGATGGACAATAATGGTTGAATGTCCACATTATGACCTTCCATTAGGCCTTGTTAGGCCCATTCTTACCGATCCCGATTGTCGTGGCCGATTGCTGATTAACGATCGAGGCCGATTATCATGACCGATTGCCGATTCCAATTGACGTGACTGATTTGTCGATTCTGATTATCGATCGATCCCGATTGCCGATTCTAATTTACGCGACCGATTCGCCGATTCTGATTATCAATCGATTCCGACTGTCGTGACCAATTACCGATTCTGATTGACATGACCGATTTGCTGATTCAGATTATCGATCGATTCCGACTGTCGTAATCGATTGCCGATTCCGATTGACGTGACCGATTTACCGATTCTAATTATTGATCGATCCCGATTGTCGTGGCCGATTGCCGATTTCGATTGACATGGCCGATTTGCTGATTCTGATTATCGATCGATTCCGATTGTCGAGGTCGATTATATAGGACGATTCCGATTGTCGAGGCCGAGAATTGAGGCCAATTACGATTGTCGAGGCCAATTTAATTGCTGAGGGCGATTGTCGAGACCCATAAGATGTATATACAGCCCGTAGTTGAGACCCATTGTGATGTGTATTCGTCCTATGTTTGAGGCCCAATGTGATGTATATGCGGCCTGTATTTGAGGCCCGTTGGGATGCGTATTTAGCTCGTGTTTTAGGTCTAATGTGATGAATATGAGGTCTATGTGATGAGGCCCATTGTGATGCATTTGAGGGTCAGGCGATAAAGCTCATTGTGATGTATTTTAGGCCCATATGAGAGTCTCATTGTGATGTATATTAAGCTCTTGAGTAAGGCCCATGGTGTTGTATATTAGGCCCTCGTGTGAGGCCACGAGCCCATTATATGTTTGGCTCTATGTGGGCCACTGCTTGGGAGCGATGTTAGTTAAATGTCCACATTGTCGAGGCCGATTGTTGATGTCGATTATTGATATCGATTATGAATATGTGACAGCATAGCATCATGATACATGCCAATACGCATCATTTATATGTTTGTTATGAGATGTGGTTGACGATTGCATATGTCATTGGGCAGGTTGTTATGAGACTCCCTGATAGGCGAAGGTTATCTCACATAAACACACGGTATGCGCAGGATCGATGCATGAATAGATTGTATGACTCATGCATCTTACATTGTGTGTTGTGACTACTGTATGTCCTAGCGATATCAGGGTCATAGCCTCCACAGGCATATCGTGGATGGCTGGATGAGACACCGGAAATGTTTGGTTCTAGCATACGGGGCGTCATAGATGTCCCTAGGTGAAAATCCCGAAACCTCTATAGCTAGGAGACGCCCCAACGTCGAGACCGAGTGGATATATATGAGCGCATGAGGGCCGAATACCAGGAGGTCGCATCTCTCACTGCGTCGTGGTCGGTTGGGAGGGGGTGTGGCCTTACCCGCCCGAGGGTAGTGGGCATAGCTAGGCTGAGTTTGACCAGCTCATAAATGAGTTCGCTATCGATGTGTCGGGTAGATATTGGCTGACTACTGGCTAGGCAGATCATGACGTCTCTTCCACTTGCATGGTCGCGCGTCAGTGGGCGGCGGTTGCATGTAGAGTGTACTAGACCCGGTGATGATCCCAGAGAGGAACCGTACTGATATGTGGACTTATTGAGCAGGAGTTTCATACTCATTCATTCATTCACTATCCACTCGGGCTGGTGGTGCGTAACTATTTGTTACGTGTACCTTCACAATGGCCAAGATTTCGGTTGGGGCGCGCGACTAACCTAAGATCAGGAGTTTACCACATTGAGTCTGACTATCCAAATTTAGGTATGGGACTGGTTTGGATAGAATTCCCTTGTGATGGACCCCATAGCCTGCGATATTACGTACTATCATCCCGACTTCACTCCAACTTGGTCATTTCATTCGCACCGCATATTGCATTGCATCTGCAGCATTTATCATTTTGGGTTACTATATTTCTACATTTATATGACCTAGATAAGGCTGATGGTATTAGTAACTCTTCCGAATTACATATTGTATTGCATCCTCAATATCTAATATCTGGTTCATTATGTTTCCGCATTACATAGCCGATTTACATTACTTTCTCAGTATATGACATTAGCTTGCTATGTCTTTTCATCGCATATCCTGGATGAGGTTGATAATATTATTATGGACTCGCAGTATTTCCGCTTACTCTGATATCGTATTATTCATGCTAGTAATTTCGATATTATTAATTAAGGCATTGTGTTGAATACTTGATACTTATCTTGTGCACACACTTACACCACCCTCTAAGCTTCTTATAAGATTATGCATGATAGATGCGTGCAGGTGACAGTAGGACGCAATCGAGCTGGGGCAGGAGCGTACGGTAGAGCTTTTGGAGATTTTATTATATGCATGTATTTCCTTTTCAGTATTCTACTCAAATGATTATATTAGTGGATATGTGGTGATAATGTTGTTCTTATAATTTGGGTATACTTGTGGTTATGCTTCTTATGAGACAAATTCATGTTGAAAATCCTCCTTGTAGGATCCTAGGATCGGAACTTGGCATATGGGCGCTGGGAGCCGAGAATGGGGTACTACGGAGGCTGTCGGCATCGGATTCGGTGATCAGGATTCCTGTAAATCCGATTTTCTGGTTTAGGGCATGACAATTGATGCGTGCAAATGATGTTAAGTAGTAGCTGAGCAGGAGCAGGAGCATGTCATGAAGCTTTTGGAATTTTGTTATAGTCATTGTATCTTTCCCTTTATGTGCCTTGTAAAAGTTTTTATTCTTAATGGATTTTGTAGTGATATTCCTGTGGTTATTATTTGTGGGTTATAATATTGGTTATACTGATTATGAATAAAGTTATGTTATAGAAATCCTCCTTGTAGGATCCCAGGATCGGAACCTGGTGTATGGGTTTCAGGAGCCGAGAATGGGGTACTACGACGGCTGTAGGCACCGGATTTAGTGATCGGAAATTTTGTGAGCCCGGTTTCTGAGTTTGGTGGTTGACACTAACCCGACCCAACCCGCCCAACTTTCAACCCTAGTTTCTTTCATAGAATTAGTTCCATCACTGCCAATACTTCAGACATAGGAGGTTTCCATTTGGTTACAATGGCTTGCCACATGCTTTTATCTAAGGATTTTAGAAAAATCCTCATTTTGGCTTTCCAGTATGCATAGTTAGAGTGTAAGTGTTATGTTTCCTAACTCCTATGGTTGTTAAATTTTATAGGGCTAAAACCTCTCAGAATCTGTGTCTTGTGTAGTGCATCTATATATTTAAGATTGTGCTTCTCATGTACAAGAACAAAGGCATTTACCTCAAGAACTTCAAGTCCAAGATTACATGTTCATGTCAAGTACAACACCAAGTGTGAATTCAATCTTTCAAGCTTCAATAGTTCAAGTATTCAAAGCTTCGTCCAAGTAGAGACAAAGTTCTTTACTTTGAACCTCAAGCTCAAGCTTCAATGATAGTCATATTCAAGCTTCAAAAGTCTCAAGTTCAAGCTTCATCATATGTCAAAATCTCAAGCTTCGTGAACTTCAAAGAACGACTATCAACTGAAGCAAAAGAAGATTCAATGTTCATACATCATGTATAAGGTATGAATGACCCTAGTTGACCTTAGGGTTGGTCATTGTGAATACATAATTCAATTGGGTCACTGTATAAGTGCATAGACTATTTTTCGACTAGTTTTAGGCTATGTTCGACTAGTCTTAGCACTGGCTCAATCAGTCCAAGAAAATCCTCGACCAGTCCTAAGTTTGTTTATAATATTTGGAATTTTTTGTTAGAGCCATGACCAGTCTTGGAGACTGCTCGACCGGTCGTGTGAACAGTGCTCGACCTGTGCTCGACCAGTCCTGCAGGCTTGACTCAAAGTCCAGCAACTAAATTGACTTCCACACGACCAGTCGTGGACATGACTCGACCGGTCATGGTGCCCACTCGACCGGTCGAGCAGGTCCTTCGACCAGTCGTGGAATGGTCTGATCTTATCGCACTCAAATTTTCAAAAAGTTGTTGGTCTTACAACCAGTCGTGGCGACCTCAGGACCAGTCGAAGATGCGATTTCTGCAATTATAAATAGAGCACGAATTTCAGAGTTTGGTATCCAATTCAAGCAAAATAAATACACCGATCTGAGAGATAAGTTAGTGATATTATTAAGCTATTTAGTGCTCATTTTATATTCTCTTTAATTAGCTTTTTTGCATTTGATTTTGTATTCAACATTCCAATTTTATTTGAAAGAGGGATTGTTAAATTCCCATTTCTTGGAATCAAAATCAAATCAAGCTAGCCCAAGGTGATTTAATTTAAAATTAATTTAGAACTTAGAACATTTTCATAAGTGAGTGTGAACATTGAACATCTATGTTGAACTTCTACTCCAAATTGATTCTTCCAGGCTGCATTAAAAGGAGAATATCCAGATAAGTATTTTATAGTTTTGTAAATTTATTGTTTTGGTTTCATTGAGATTATGCTAAAAAAAATCCCATTCTTTAGGTTGTCTGAGGTGATCCAGAAAACTCAGTGTGGAGTTTTTGAATTATGTAAGCCCACTTGAAAGACAATTGTGAGGGTTTTAGGTGAACCTTGAAAAACTTATTTTTATAGTGAACGCTAATATCCACTATGTGAGGATATTAGGAGTGGAGTAGTTGTGTGGCTGTTTTTCTAAACAGTTGGTATACATACAAGCAAACCACTATAATTTCTGGTCTTGTGGTGATTAATTGAATATTTCATTTTGTGGATGTTGTAATTTCCTTTTATGCATTTGTGGAGAATGTTGTAATTTCTTTTATGCAAGTGTGGGAATGTTGTAATAGCTTAGTTTTTCTTTGTTATTTATTTCTTTCATATCTTTTTCAGTTTGAGTTTTTGATACTCACTTACGTTCTAGTAAGGTTGTCCTGCCATAAACCATTGGTTTTTGGTGTTATGTTGTCCTTAGAACAAAGTTTGTATCAACCTCTCAATACTAGATTTTTTAGGTTGTTTTACATTTCTGCATTATGGATTATTTAAGTGCTATCTTTATTTGTATTTGTTTAATTCCATAGTTTATTTTTTTAATTTGGCATAGTCCTATTCACTCCCCCCTCTCGAACTCTTAGCTTGGCCTTTTCATAGAGCCATCAAAAGGTGGTGGCCTGGTAATAGACAAGCTATCGAAATTTGACATAATGAAAGCTCTAAATCTTTAACTCAAGAAATTAATCCAAAAAAGAGTAACTTAGCTTTGATACCACTACGCACTCTCCCCTCTCGAACTCTTAGCTTGGCCTTTTCATAGAGCCATCAAAAGGTGGTGGCCTGGTAATAGACAAGCTATCGAAATTTGACATAATGAAAGCTCTAAATCTTTAACTCAAGAAATTAATCCAAAAAAGAGTAACTTAGCTTTGATACCACTTAAAAAAAGCGAGCTTAACAGTCTTAAAGAGAGGGGGGGGGGGGGGGGGGGGGGGGGAGTGAATAGGACTATGCCAAATAAAAAATTAACTTACTGAAATAATAAATACATCAGAAATCTCTATAGCATTAATATTGAAAAATTAATTCAAACTTAGTTCGTAGGACAACCTTCACCAAAAACAAAGTTTTAGGTAGGACGACCTTATTTCACGAACGTTTGTAAGGATCAATATCTCAAACCAAGCAAGTGATAATAAAGATATTCATTATAAACATTCACCACATTTGCATAAATAAAATTACAACCATTCTCCACATATGTAAAAAGTAAACATTCACCACAACACAAAGAAAGCAACACCTACTCCACTCCCAATAATCACAATCCACGTGATATTGGCTTTCACTAAAAACAAGGTTTTCACAGGGTCACCTTAAAACCTGATACAGTTGCAATTTTAAAGGGTCACAAACAAAAACCCCACACTGAGATTTTCTAGCTATCTCAAAAAAACCAACAAATGATATTTTCTGACTATCTCATAAAAAACCAAATATAAAAAGTAAAATGATACTTATCTTTACCAAAGAAGAAGTTGTAGCCGTAGATCGCTTTTCTTGAATGACGAATGTTCGATGTTCAGTCCAATAGAAAAGGTCCATGGTTCGAATTGATTTTAATTAGTTTTAAACCCAAAGGCTACTTGCATTCATTCTCTCAAATCTTAATAAGAATAAACACTCTTTTTGATAAATCAAAATGACAGAGTTTTGAGATAAAAGAATTAATGAAAAAGCTATAAATAAAATTATAAATACCGCTTAATAGCTTGACAATAAATGAGACTTCTCTCTCTCTTGAATTAGGGCTTTGATAGGCTTTAGTTGTATTTTTAGATTGAGAAAGTACCTCAATTTATAGTCACAAAATCTGTTCCTTTGACTGGTCGAAGCATCAGATTCAATTCTAACAAAAATTTAAATTCGAGCAGGATAAGTTCCAACAGATCTTCGACTGGTCGAAGAGCCTGTTCGATTGGTCGAGGGTGACCTTCGACTGGTCGAACAGTCTGTTCGACTGATCGAGCAAGCTGAATCCGATTAAATAATAGTTGCTGAACTTCGAGTCGAGGAACCTTCGACTGGTCGAAGAGGGTCCTTCAACTAGTCGATGACTCCACTCGACCGGTCGAAGATGCAACAGAAATTCTGTTGTACTTCAGTTGTTCCTTGGACTAGTCGAGGAATCTCTTAGACTAGTCGAAGTAGAATTTTGACAAGTCAAAACTCAACCATTTATAAATATAAAAACCCAAATTAAATATATCTTGAAAGCCCCTAAACCTAAAGTCTTTCTAGGGTTTAAATTACCTGTATGGACTGAATTTCATAGAAACTTGAAGTTCTCAAAGAAGCTTGATCTTATACTTAGAAGATTTATCAGTAGGAGTTGAACTTACACTTGGAGCTTGATCTTCTACTAGCATTTTTAGTAAAACTTGAACTTGAACTTGAAGCTTGATTTGCACTCGGAGCTTGATCTTCTACTAGCATTTTTAGTAGAACTTGAACTTGAAGGCGAACTTTCCATCTTGATCCATGTGACTTGAACTTTAGCTTGAGTTCAATTTGAACATAAGCTAGACTTTAACTTGAACATGAGCTTGTCTATAACTTGAAGAACACTATGCTAAGTTGTTTTGACAAGACGAAATTTGATAAACCAGGTGTAACATGTGCGTTGAACATAATTGCACTTACAACTTGGATTATAACTAAAGATTTTAGTTAAGAATTACCGCTAATGGATTATCATTACTTGTAGGATAAGCTGAGGTAAATTAAATTGATAAGATAAATTTATTTGTTTTGTTGGATTGGGTTGTTTAGTTGTAGATGATGATGTTCTCTGTTGAATTCATCTGCTATTTATAGATTTCTACTGTGGCTTATTTCTTCAAATCATTCTTTCATTTATTGCAGCAATTACAACTGCTGAAAGGCCTCTCTCTAAATCATTTTCTTATTATATTTATCTTTTGCAACCGTTCCTCTTCTAAATGCCTCTCAATCACTTGCTTCATTTCTATCGGCCAAAGTTTTGTTTTTACTATCCACGGTCGCCCTTCATATCTTAAACAACTTGACTACGCTTTTTGTACATCGATTATTTTGTCGACCATCCCCCGACGTGTAAAAGTAAACTTATGTTAGTTGTAAACCTGCAAAAAGTGCTCTAAATATTTGAAGATATTTTTATCCACTTCTTATCTCTCATACAATGCCACATGTCATTCTCTTGACTTTCTCAGAATTGCTTGAATTAGGGTACAACAATAAGTGTTTCCTTTTTGTTTACATTTATAGTTGAAATTCCATTTGTATAGAAGGAAATGTGCAACCTAGTCTCAGAGGACGAACCCTACTCTCCAGTAATCACTTGATCATCTAAAACAACATTTTGTGAGTAGCTAAATAAGCAACTGGTCTTCTTAAATCTTGGTCATATACACTCAATTCCAATGTATCTGCCAATCTTGGCGCTTAAGGTCAAAGTTGTTTTGTTGGAATCAAGTAGTACAATTGGTTCTAGCACACTTCACCAGTGGCTGAATTTGAAACCGAGAGACATCAACTTTAACAACTTAGGTGGGCCAAGGCATATCAAAATAAATGAATGGCTTGAAAAGATAATTTAAAACTCAATTTGCCTTGTACATTGTGGCCTATTAGATAAGTGAATATGTTTTTTCTCCACTCATATGGAACCAAATCTCACACGCATGTTTCGTACTTACAGGTGCGCCCACCCGTGGATGCTATCTGCAAGTAAAATCAGCAAGCCACTTGCTAGAAGACATCCTCATGCATTGCAATTGAATGCGCTGACGGTCTAGCCGTTGGATCCGGTCCTTTTCAATGACCCGAATAGTCACTCACTGGCCTCACTGTTGATCGGGAATAACCAAAAGAATCAAAGCGAAATGCTTCTATAGAGGTTTGAAATAATCAAATTAGCAAATAATTAGTAACTTTAATCTCTAGGGGCAAGTAAATCATATAAACAGCCTGGATCATTGAAGAAATGTCTCATCAACCGAGGTTTGTAATACTAATGTCCGATGGAGCAATGTTCCGAATGTTTGTACTGAATCTCTAGTATCAACGTTTTATCTATGGAATTAAAAGCGGATTGCATACTGAGTAAGTATGCTTACGGTGTTGAGTAAACTCTGTGATGTTCACCATGATTCATGTATTTTTTCCACTCAGTTTATACACTTTATCAGATAATTTTAAAGATTGAGCACAAAAATGAAGCATATCTAAATCTCAAATGGATCACACCATATCACAAGCTTATATTTATGTTTTCCCTGTTGGGGATTTTGACTTGCGAAATCACACAGATCTAGATCTAGGATAACAATCCAATGGCACTAAGCACACACAAGAGAACACAAATTTAACGTGGAAAACCCTTGCGGGCAAAAACCACGGCACAAAGCGACAGAAATCCACTATGAAACAAAAATTACAAGAGAGAGGACTTACCCGATTCAAACAACCTTGAATCTCACCCTTGCTACACCCTTTTATTTCCCTAGAACCCCTTTAGAAAAATTTAGAAATATTCCCCATACCCTAGAAAAACCCTAGGGACACCAATTATAGTTTAGGCAACTTCCCTTTCGCATCCTTGTTGCGAAAGGACTCAAAGTCCGCAATCCGCACAAAATTGCGGAACGAATCTACGTAACCACGACCAGTCGAGCGGACTGCACAACCGGTCGAGCGCCACCCACGACCAGTCGAGCATGACCCATGACCGGTCGAGCACCTCGGACCCCAAAAATTTATGCTCGCTGGACTTTGAGTCGAGCGGGCTATGACTAGTCGAGCCGCTCCCACGACTGGTCGTGCACGTACAGATTTAAGACATATGACAATAATCTCCACCATGTCTTCAATCTTGACCTGTGTAGCTTCTTGACATGTTCTCTTATTGTTGTATCACATCATAGCTTCTTGTGCATACTCCGTCCTTCTTTTACGCCATCGCCAAACCCATAGAAGTTACACAGAACTTGAACTTCTCTGCAAGAACGATCTAGGTGAACATGTCTACCGGATCAAAATTCATGTGCTCAACCACCTTTGCTCCTGTCTTCTCAAAAGGAAAGACGTAGTCTTCTTACCATCTCACCGCTAACCAATATTGCTTGCCGGGGTACTTGCTCACAACATTGATAGCCTGTGAAATAACCAGTCTAATCCAAACCACGACATACACTGCCAATCGCATTCGAATAAGGCTCATGAGATATCCTGCTTTTCCTCATCTATTTTGGGACATGTCCTGAAGAAAACTTGAGGAGAGACGCGTAGGGAACGTTATCCGACTTTACCTGGCTCATCACATCCTTGATCAATACCTACACACAAGGTATTCCTCCTATGATTACCAAAGCCTACTCCCCCTTCAGTCTCAATGCCGAGAACCATCTTTGTAGCCCCTCGATCCTTCATCCATGAAGGAATCAAACTACTGCCTAGGCGACAGGTCGAACCACGACCTCCTGCAAAGTCTTTTCTCAGCCCCTTTAACTTCGAACTACTCTGGTTGCTTCATGTAGATCTGCTCTTCACTTTCCCTTGCAGAAGTGCAGACTCCACATCCATCCTTCCAGCTTAAGATCACATTGGCCAACCAGTGCTAATCACGGATCTAATAGACACCTGCTATACCGTCGGCGTGAATATCTCTGAGAAACCGATCTCTTCTCTCTAATCATAACCCTTCGCTACTAATCTTGCCCTGTATCTATGTTGTATCAACCTAAAGATCCACCTGCATCCAACCGCTTTTCGGCCCACTGGAAGCTCCATCCGCTCTCATATGTCAGTCTGGTACAACGAATCCATCACATCGCCCATAGTCACCTTCCACTTCTCAGCACCAGGCTCACCTAGAGCCATCAGAATAAAAGATGAATCCTCTGCGATATTGGAGTCGTCCATGTACCGCGCCGATATCCTGCGATTTTTCCGTATGATTCTTCTTACAGGTGGCTGCTCCACCTGCTTTGTATCCCTGTCCGCACGTCTCAGCCTTCCTGCCCTGCCCGCTCATATGGCCATGTCCAACATGTCACACACGTGCAGATGTGGAATCCGCTATATCCATTATAGCTCCACCTTTTGAAGTGCTCCCGATCACCCTTATAAGTTACCGAGTCATTGCGCTTTCATGATTACCCGTGCCCCTTAGATACTTTAAGAGCACTATCAATACCTGTGTACTTGCATCCTTTTGCCTCGAGCACATCAAGAAAGATCAAATTCTGCTTCAAATCAGGAACGTGCCTGACATCAGTCAAGGTACGCTCCACCCCATCAAACATCTTGATGCACACCGAACTAATGGTTACAACATTACAAGCAATATCATTGCCCATAAATACTTGTCCGCCATCGCACTCCTTGTAGCTGGTGAACCAACTTCGATGAGGAGTCATATAAAAAGATGCCCCTGTGTCTAGCATCCACTCGTCCTTACGATCATCGTATGACCACCTGATAGTAGACATAGACAAAACATCACCATCACATCCACTCGATCCATCTGACGTGGCAACATTGGCCTCCCTGTATGAAGCCTCAGAATCTTCTTTCTTCGATTTAGGATTTCCACAATCCTTCTTCACATGTCCTTCCTTCCCACAATTCCAGCACTTTACCTTTCCTTTGCCCTTACCCTTGGATTTGGATCTAGAACCTGAAGAACCCATACCTTATTCAGAATTCCTACCCACTGTAAACAGTGCATCAGAAGATATCCCCATGTCGCTGTTTAGCTGTCTCATAGCCTTCCCTTGAAGGGCTGAGATAACGGTGTCGACACTCAGGGTTTTATTCATGCTACACATAGTGTCCTTGAATGACTCATACGACGCCGGAAGAGAATTCAGTAACATACATGCTTGTTCTTCATCTTTCATTACTTCCTCCATATCCAGCAATTTGCAAACTAATTTATTAAAGTTGCTGATGTGAGCCTCCAGATCTCCACCCTCTGCCATCTTGAAGTTATACCACTGCCGCTTCAAGTGCAGGCGATTTTCAGAGGATTTTTTTGCATAGATATCCTCTAACTTTGCCCATAACTTAGTCAAAGTTTTCTCCCTCATGACGTTATAGAGAACCTATTCGTGAGACATAAACGAATCAATGATAAAACCTTCTTATCAAAAGTATTCCAATCACCATCAGTCATAGTAAACTTTCGCTCCTCAAGAGCACCATCTTCGCCTTGCTTGATTAAGGAACTCATCATGTAACGCCCTGAAATTCGGGGGTCGAGTATGAACTCAACTCCCGAGTTCCAACGCATCACTTATGCAACATACGCAATGTCGGTTAAATGTTGTCTGAGTTAGCGCAATAAACATGAATGAGATTAAACCAAAACAGTAATTCATACTCCAGTTCAATTGCATTTAAAAACAGCGGAAGACTGAAATTTTATATACAAGTATGTAAAGTAACAAAATTTTCTGAACTTCGAGTATGAGTACTAGCTGAGCACCAATATACATGTAAAGTTTGTAAATTAAAAACCCAAAATACATCCTCAAAAGAGGCCCCGAAAGTCCCGCGATGCAGCCGGCCTAGGCATAGCCGTCAGAATACTGCATGAACGAGAACTCCTCCTGGTCCTCATCGACGTCGGGCTCTGGCTCCTGAACCAAGGCGCCCTCTAATCCTGCAACAGAGTCTGGTTGGTGTGTACAACACCGTCCCGTAACGTGGGAGTGAGTAGCTAACTCAGTAGAACAATAATGCATAATTAACATGTTATCAAAGCAACCAAGCAATAATGATAAAGCAGTACAAATCAAGCATTTCTAACTACTCTTGTTAAATGCAAAATGATATGACATGATGCTGTATGCCCTTGCCAAACCACCCTCAAGCGACATCATCTTACGTTCGCGAATGCTTAACTCCCTCAGTGCGCCACATCTACAAAGCACATGCGGTGCGATGATGTTCATGATTACCAAGTTGTTATTAGTCCATTTCAACCAGCAGTATTGGGAAACTAAGGTACCTCCCTTGTATCATTCCCAACATGATCCATTCTAGGGTCGTCAATCCTAGTTATTCTCATACGATGTTATGGTTTGAGAAGCTTAGTGATGGCATCGCAACAGGTTCGTCACCCGTCAGCGCGGATACAGATCTCACCGTATGCGGCTCAATTGCTGGCCGTCAGCTCGAGTACAGGTCTCACCGTACTCGGCTCAATCACTAGCCGTCAGCTCAAGTACAGGTCTCACCGTACTCGGCTCAACTCACACTTTAGTTACTGTGAAAGGCTCGTGGCCAATCACAGATACTTAAAGTACACTCGATGATACCACGGAGGACTCGTCGCCCGTCAGCACGAGCACAGATCTCACCGTACTCGGCTCTCGCCGAAGTATCGACAGCTCGAATACAGTGTCCCATACCACCGTATTCGGCTCACGAGATAGTTGCGCAATGGTCACTACGGGGAGGCACATGGCCCCAGCATAGGCCGACAGCTCGACCACGGTGTCCCATACCACCATGCCCGGCTCATGCGTCTTAGCGGATCTAGGTACCATGGTTAAACAGGAATCACCACTGGTAAGTTTGGTACCCTAGGTTCAAGCAGTAGCGACCAACAAGGTGAACACACAACTACACTTCGGTTCAAGTGGCGAGCCTGACTAGCTCGAGCGCACCACAAGTTGAGCGATATGGAGCGCAAAAGCACTCCGCGTGGCCGACCACTATCGCCAACCGAAGTACGACTCGGGTTCGCCGGACCCGTCCTTTGTGGCGACATGGATCTAAGCCACAATCACAAGTCTGGTACCGAGTGTTGGACTATAAACATAGTCCCAAACTCAAACAGTTTTCATCGCTAGCATGTGAAGTAAAGCATGGTAAACAAGCAATACAAGCATGTTAGTCGGCATGTTATAAAGCATAAAGTAAGACATGAAGTAAAGCATGTTACAAAGCATGTTGATAAGCATGTTATAAAGCATATTGTAATGCATGTACTAAAGCACTATCCCCATAGGGATAGAATTGTGTGTGCACTACAATTAAGTGGTTGCGGTGAACCACCGCATGGAGGGGATCCGACATGTCTCTAAGGGAGTTGGAGAACCCATATCAGCGCCTATCTAAGGCACTAGTACATGCACATGTACACCTACATGCACATACACAAACACTTAGAATACACGTTTCCAACATACACGACGTATGTTAGGCAAGTTCGTGATTGGGCTGACCCTAAGCCCCGGGAGTATTTTTCCCGCGTATATCGTATTCATACGGCAAATAATCATTACAATTACATATCCAAAATCCGCACGTATGCGGGATTTCTAGAATACGCAATTTCGACATACACGGCATTTACACATGAACATATATTTTCGCGATCTCTTTCGCCAAACTAGTATTTTATCCACACATAATATAATCAAACATTAAATAAACATGTCAAACATTTTCTCAACAAAAATACGTATACGGTATTTCTACGTATATCAAGAGTATGTAAAATTCCATAATCTTTATCGCTAATCGAAACAGGAAACGGAAAGCACTTTGTACATGTGCATTTGCATGCAGATCATGAATCTATCATTATCTGCCATTGAAAGCGTTGAAAACCGTAACTTATACGCTTAAAGTCCTCACCTCAGCCCTTGGAATTCCAACGAATCAGCAAGAAGGTTGGTGCTTCCGTATACGGGAGTTTCTTAGCCTAAAGATCGCATTCGATTAGTCTTTCCTTAACCTATCACTAATTAGGCTCAAATCAGACCTAGGGTTAGGGTTTCTTACCTTCAAATGGGGTGGAAACCGCCGGGAAACCTCTTGGAATAGCGCGGTGTAGGCCGTGGGAGAGGTGGAAGCAGCAGGAGGAAGATCGGCTTCGATCTCCACAAGTTCTCTCTCTTTTCTCTCTTCTCTCTTAGGGTTTTAACCCAAATTCGTATGGCTGTGAGAGGGGCTGTTCTAAGCCCCTTTTATAGCCACAAACCTTCCCAAAACAGACTCAGGTTCAAGGGTAACTGCTTACATAGGCATTTCGCCACTTTCCAAGCTCAAAAGGGGTGTTCTGGTAGCCCTCTTTGAGCCAAACGTCAGACTTAAGCTCACCCACTGCGGATCCACGTGGGATTACGTTTTCGGCTCGATCGGATTCCCAGATCGCACGTGGCGGACCACTCTCAGTTCAACGGTCCGTGGGCCACGATCGGAATTTCTGAGTACATGTAAATGTTCCTGAAATTTTTCTTAATCCGAGGGTGTAATTTGGTCTGATTCCGACGGTCAGGTTGCTTAATACTGACGTGCAACCGAAAGGTGCCAGATCACTATTCCAGATATTTTCTCTTGAATGGAAATAGTGTTTTTCACACTCCTCTCGCTCCGGAGTGAAAATAATGGCCGTGGGACATCGGAATCATCTGATTTTTGAGATGATTGTCAAGCCCAGTGGGGCGGTCCTGGTTCCTTAGCTTCGTGTTAATCGGACTCCCGATGTGCGATCTAGACCTCATACGAAGTTTCGTTTCAGTCCCGAGAGCAGACGGGTAATGAGTTTGGCTCTAGACTTTAGGGTAACCTAGAGTCACCAATTCTGCAAGTTTTGGGTCTTGCAGATCGTATTTAAAGCGATCCCAACGGATTTCATGATTTACCGAGTTTAGTACTTAGTTAACTTTGTTAAATTTCTAAAGGATTTAATCCTATGTGATTTCTGGTCGAGGTGGTACTCGGCCCAATGTACGGAAATTTTCAGGTCGTTACACATCATCTTGATCTTCCATAACTCAAAATTATTTTTCCCTAAGTACTTTTCAATCTCATACCTGGTGCTCGCCATTATTACTAATCCTGCAGATTCAGATCTGTGCCCCAACGATAGCTTTGATACCACTTGTTGGGGATTTTGACCTGCGGAATCACACAGATCTAAATCTAGGATAGCAATCCAATGACACCAAGCATACACAAGAGAACACAGATTTAACATGGAAAACCCTTGCGGCAAAAACCATAGCACAAAGCGACAGAAATCCACTATGAAACAAAAATTACAAGAGAGAGGACTTACCCGATTCAAACAACCTTGAATCTCACCCTTTTATTTCCCTAGAACCCCTTTAGAAAGCTTTAGAAATATTCCCCATATCCTAGAAAAACCCTAGGGACACCACTTATAGTTTAGGCAACTTCCCTTTCGCATCCTTGTTGCGAAAAGACTCAAAATCCGCAATCCGCACAAAATCGCGGAACGAATCTGCGTAACCACAACCGGTCGAGCGGACTGCACGACTGGTCAAACGCCCCCATGACCGGTCGAGCACCTCGGACCTCAAAAATTTATGCTCGCTGGACTTTGAGTCGAGTGGGCTACGACAAGTCGAGCCGCTCCCACGACCGGTCGAACCTGACCCACGACTGGTCGTGCATGTACAGATTTAAGACATATGACAACATTCCCTTCATTTATGTCAGTATAATATTATAAAACAGGTTGGATGAGCGGGGCCTAATAAGGTCTCAATGGTGGAAATCATTATTCCCACTGTTTTCTATGGTATGATCCACTTGATTTTTGGATATGCTTTAATTTTGAGTTCAAACCTATTAAATGAGCTAGAAAAATGAATAAGCAGCTTGGATAAATTACATACATCCGTGGTGAGCGCAACTGAGTTTTCTCAGTTCCATAAGAGTTTACTGAGTAATTCTCACTAAGCAATCCGATTTCGTGGAATCTTCTGCTTCCTCTGTCCACAAAAACTTGTGTCTTTATCCACCTCTGAAAAAAAGTCTCATCCTACAAATCCCTATTTCCATACGGGGATAGTGGGGCAGATACCCATGTCTGCACGTGTGCCACGTATGTGCAGTTTACATATGCACGTGTGTCACACATGTGCTGTTCTTCAGACAACACATGATGATAATTAAGAGTATTTGACCACCAGTCCACTATCTCTCACTCGTATCCAACTAAGCCTACCTGATGAACAGTATGGACTCCACCCATGCATTCCCTGGGAGCGTGGGATTCGTGATTCTGCTCAGCAGAGTATCCACGGTGGAGCTCGTTCTCAAAACATATATGGACACCGATCGAAGGGCTAGGATCTTGCTGTCCGAAACGTCGAATGCCAGTTGCCCGCATTTCACATTCACGTGTCTACTAATGAAAACAAAAGAATCACGTTTCAGTCTGCACGTCTTAGCGCACTCGTGTGGACAGCAACCCAGTCGTGGAAGGGTTAACGGCCACGATAGCTAGCCCTAATTTCGGAGATGGGGGTGAATTATCCACGTGGCATTCATGTATGGCTATCTGGACTAACTAAATTGTATGATACAATGTGGATGGAGCATAGCTGTAAAATCACTTCTGGAGAAATCATAATCATCCAATTAATTCTATCAAATGGATGGTTAAAAGTAAAAGAGTGAGTGGTCCAGATTGCAAGGGAGAATCAGATGGTTACCGTCATCTTAGGAGTGTAGTATTTTGCATATGCTCCATAAACAATCAGATCAGATATTTGGATGGTCTGGATTGCCCGTGAAATAAGCCAGGTACACGGTTGAACTTTCACGACCACTTTTAAAACGACGATGGACTATGATAATTAGTCCAACCAATGTTGTAATGAGAATACCTTCCCCGTTTCATCGATTCCATTCCCCCCTCTCTCTCTCTCTCTCTCTCTCTCAAACCCTAGAAAAATCCCATCCCTCCCGATGGAAATCCCTACAGTAGTTTTTCCTTTCTCAGCCCTATAACTCCATGACCTCTCCTCTCTCCAAATCCTAGAAAAATCTCATCCGTTCATCCATGGAGGGCTCTGCAGATGATCTCGGAGCCCCCGATTCGTGGGAACTGGCGGATTTGGAAGAGAGCATGACTCGTCTGATTCTCTCCTCCAAGAACGATACAGCAGCATCGGAATCCCCTCTGCCCGACTTTCCACTCCCGGATTCCATCGACGAATCAGCTGCGATTGGTCCGGATCCCTTCTCTTCTTCGTTGTCGGCGTCGGTTGCTGCTGCGGGTCCGTTTTTGGGGGATGGATCGAACCAGGTGGACCCTTTTCTGAAAGAAGCTCTTCAGAATCCCCGCGAGCGGCTTTCAGGTGAGGGTTTTGGTTTCGTGCTTCTTCTTCTCCTTCTTCTTTAGTGTTATGATCTGTCCTTTGTTAGTGGATGTGATAGTTCCGTCCATGAAATTATTAGTTCGATTCTCTCAAAGGTAGTTTGTTTGTTATACGAATTATTATTGAAGTCATGTAAAAGAACTTGTTATTACCGAAACACACCTTAGAGGGGGAACATATCAGTTTTAGGGGGTGGAAATAATATTTCCCTCTATTTGTAATACAAGTCCAGGTGGTGGTGGTGGTTGTAAGTAGTGGCCCCCTATTGTTATTCAGCAGGCTATGCCCATTTTATCAAATGATTTCTTTTAGCTTGAATTTTCAGCTGCTGGAAGAGGCAATTAGCTTAATTTGGTGGAAGATTATTGTTTTCTTCTCTTGAATAGAAGTTGCACTGGGAATTCATTTATTTATTTTTATTGTACTTGGAAATTTCTGTTTTGTGTCCCTGCAATGTTAATTTGGTCACTACAGAAATTTATAGCATTCATAGAGAAAAGTTATCATGCCGTAAAAAACCTGTGTGGCACATGCACCTTTAGGGTGTTTGTATACTTGCTATTTCTTGTATGGGTTTTGTACTATCTTTGGAATTGGGTTTTTTACTAGCTTTGTAGTTTTCTTGATTAATACTTAGAAACTATGCATTGCAACAACGCTGTGTTGTGGGGGCAGATGATATACTGGCAAAGGTGTGGAAATACTAGGAAAAAATGGATTAGTTTGGTTAATTAGTCTCGTCAACAAGGTATTTGCAGACATAAAGTGCCAGATGACTAAAGAAGCTTCATAGTGAAACTTATATACAAGAACATGGTAGATACACAATGCACACCTACTATCAGGGCATTGAACTTATGACTTATGTATGAAGCTCTGGGAGTTGTGTTGGAGCAAAGATTCACGCATAAACAAGGATACTAGATAACAGGGTATTCCGTAACGGTAATGGTGGTTGTAATGGCCACCATCGTTACCTTTGCGATATGGGCTCTAACAGCCGTTATGGCCCCTCGTAACAACTGTTATTGTCTCATTTTTCCTATTAAAAACAAAAACCCAAAAAACCCGTATTAGCCATTTAACGGGCTGTTACGGGTCATTTTTTCTGTTGCGGCCTTTACGACCTCGTAACGTGTAATGGTTGCCACTGCTACCTTTACGTAATGGCCTTTACAACCCTCTAACGGCCTTTATGGCATACCATGCTGGATAATTTGTTTGGTTTAATGCTAGGAATATCAGTAATCGAGAAGTCTATTTTCTTACTAAGACATTTAAAATGAAAGTACAAAGAGAAGAAGAAGAAAAATATGTAGGTGTCTTTATATTTGTAGAAAGTATTCAATAGTGTACTTAGGGAGGTCATGTGCTAGTGTTGAGGAGGAAATGGGTTAGAGAGAAGATTATTGACATCATTAAAGGCATGCATACAGGCAATTTTTTTACAAGAGTGAGAATGACTTATGGTGAGACTAAGTAGTTCCTTGTAGCAATTGGTCTTCATTAGGGGTTGGGCTTACTCATTTTGCACTCATTATAGATCAATTAACCACCATTATTCAAGAAGAGGTTCCTAGTGTATTTTGTTTGGAAATGTGGTGTTCCTTGACAAGTTTAGGAAGGTACTAAAGATGGAGTTAAAAGAAGAAGGTTAAATCCTTGTTTGGTAGTCAACAAGAAGATCCTCACCATCGACAATCTGGAAAAAAAGGGATGATTCTCCCCAATGTTTGTCTTTGTTGCGTGAAGAACGCGGTGTCGATAGACCATTTATTAATCCATTGCCCCTTCGTCTCTCAAATTTGGGGGCATTTTGCTAGAAGATTTCAGATCAATTATTGCATCTCTAGTTCGGTGGATCTCCTTCTCCAAGCCTGGCACGACATCAAATTTGGGAAGAAGAAGACTTAGATATGGAGAATGGTCCTTCTGGCTATTTGGTGGGCAGTTTGGGTTGTGAGAAATGAAAGATGTTTTAGAAATTCTTCCTCCTTGGCCGAGTCTGTTTCTCTCAAAGTATCGTCCATGGTGGTTGAGTGGGCCACATATGTTGACCCCCTAAGGTAAGAGGACTTCTTGTTTCTTGTCGCTTAATGGATGACGCTATCTCAGTGTAGTCTTTTGTTGTTTTTGCTTTTGTTTTCGTTTTTTCTCTTTTCTTTGTTGCTGTGTGCCTTTTTGGTTTAATGAAATCGTTATCTTTCAAAAAAAGAAAAAGAAAAAAAGAAGGTTAAATCCTTGTAATGAATTTGTGCATTACATGAGAGATGTTTAATGTGCATAGATTTTGAAAGAGATTTGATATTAACTATTAAGGTGGGTAGAAACTTCTCGAAAAGTTTGTCTGGTGGGTTCCTTGGCTTTATGAGTGTGAAACCTTGACATGGATGGAAGTGCATGTTTGGAAACATAGGGATTTCAAGATTGTGGTGTTTTGAGGAACGATAGAGAAGAGGTGCCCCTAGTTCCATGCGTGGCATAAATTCATGTATTATGTTGGTTGAGGTTAGTCTTTGATCAATTCTCTGGTTAGTAAAGTGGACTTGAAAATGCATTATCTTGGGCTTCCAATAGAAGGAATTGTAACAGTTGTCCTTTATTATCATTGATATTAAAACCTAGTAGCAATAGCATCGACCATCAAATTTAATCATTGCCCTAGATAGTAATGAGATAGTCGATTTTTTGGTAGACCTCAACCGTTTATATGTACTAGCTAATTCTGTCCATTATCCTGATGTCATCTACATGCTTTTCCTTATATTGGTAAACTCATGTTGCTAATAGGAAAAGTGACATACAATCAAGGTGTCCCGTATCGGTATCGGTTGGCGTAACGGTGCCCTCCAAAACCGATACGGATACGGGGGCGTAACGGCGATATGGGGGCATAATGGCCCGTAACGGCACAAATTATTTTTTTTGCCAAAAAAATATGAAAAAATATGGATTAAATCCGGAATATTCTAAGCATTCCAAATATGCATTCATTTATAAATTGGAACATGTTTATGGTGGTGTAACGGTCCACTCTTTGGTAAGAAGTTGTATCAGACTGTCTGATGAATTTATAAACCAGATAACCTGAATTTAACTACAAAATTCAGATATTTAATTGTCTAAATATCTAATTTATATACTTAACAATTTGATATCATCTCCCAGTAGTTCTTTTAAAAAATGAAATTAAATTTAGGTAGATTGCATTGCCAATTTGGGGCTGACTTGGAGGACCAATCCATGCCCCAAATCAGCCTCAAAATTCATGCAATTTATTGGCATTATCCTACTTGTGAATTGGTGGACATTTATTGGATAGTGAATCATGAAAAAAAATTAAAAGGCCCTATTTTAAAAAATAAGTGTCCACAAATTAACAATTAAAATTATTCAAACAATTTGATTTTGACATTTTGAGTTAGCAATTACAGTCGACAATTTAATTGGTAAATTTTAAGTTAATACATGTCTCGTGTACAATTTTTTAAGAGCCGAATTAAGTAGGACTTGAGCTGTGAAGTATAGTACACGAGTATCAAATTTTTTTGGACCCCACTCGTGATGAATGTGTTATATCCACACCGTCCATCCATTTTGCCAAATAGTTTTAGGTCATGAGCCCAAAAATGAGGCAGATCCAAAGCTCAGGTGGACCGCACCATAAGAAACAACAATAATTAAACGACTACCATTAAAAATTTATTGGGGCTACAAAAGTTTTAGATCAAGCTGACACGTGTGTTTTCTCCACGTCATTGTGACCCTATTAACCGGTTAGATGGAAAATAAACATTATAGTGGACCCTAAGAAAATTTTAAGGTGAGCATTCTATAACCACTGTTTCCTATGCTGTGGCCCACCTGAGATTTGGAGCTTACTAATTTTTTAAATCATAACCTAAAATGATGTGGCAAAATGGATGGACGGCATGGATAAAATACATACATCATGGTGGGGCCCATGTGGCACGTGTACATTTTATAATATGTGTCACGTGCTGCTTAACTATGCGCAACCCATGCGCAGGCCATTCATCTGACGTAAGCAAGGCCTTTGGGTCTGATCATGAGGTATGTGTTATATCTAAACCGTCCATTCATTTGATGAGCTCGTCTTAAGGCATGACACTAAAAATAATACAGATCTAATGATCAAGTGGACCACACTGCAAAAAGCAGTGGGGGATTGAACGTCTACCATTGAAACCCCTTTTGGGATCACAGAACTTTTGGATCAATATGAAATTTGTTTTTCCTCTTCATTCAAGTCTTTTTGACCTTTTGGACAGATCGGATGGAAAATAAACGTTACGGTGGGCCTACGAATTGTGTAACGGTGAAAATCATCATCTCCGCTGCTATTTTGGTGTGGTCCAGACGATCTTTGGATACGATTCACTTTTTGGCTAATACTCTAAAATGATATTTAAAAATAGATGAATGGTGTAGATATAATAAATACATCACTGTGGAGCCCATGTAACTTTGATCTCCTTTGAACCGTTTGTACAACTTGGAGCTCGAGGAGTGTCAGTGCTCGTCTTAGCGTGACACGTACCTATAGCAGCTACTAGCTGGTGTTAAAAAAAAAGGGAGAGGGAAACCGAAAAGGGAAACAGAGGGAAAGAAGAGAAAAGAAAAAAGAGGGAGAGAGAGAGAGAGAGAGAGAGAGAGAGAGAGAGAGAGAGAGAGAGAGAGAGAGAGAGAGAGGAGGAGGCTGCAGCCGCAGCAAGGCCGCAGCCGTAGCTGCTCGAGAAGAAGAAGAAGAGGAAGAGGAAGAAGAAGAAGAAGAAGAAGAAAGAGAAGAAGAAAAGAAAGGAAAAAAGGTATGATTTTTTTTTTTTTTTTTTCTAAGGCCCGTAATAGCTGTTACGGGTCCGTAATGGCCGTTATGGCCTGTAACGGCCCCGTAATGACCGTTATGGTCACAGAATTCCGTAACGGCCGTTTCGACCCCGAATTGCGTAACGGGTCCCACCGTTACCGTTACAGCCGATACGTAACCGACTTGGGATACCTTGCATACAATGCTTGTGGATGAATATCATTAGGTGAAGACATGGTATGTCTCATAGTCATGGTTTTCCCAAGATTGATCCCTAAGTTTAGACATTACTTCGAAACACTTGTGGATATTTTTGTGATTTGACATGTTTTAATGGATAATCATATAGTAGTAGCATGTCATGGACAAATTATGATGGGAAACCATTATATCAAAAGTTGCACCTTTTAGGTGCCACTCTCTCCTTGGTAAGATTAGCTGCGTCCAAAAATATGTTTGCAGCCAATTGTTTCTCCCTTATTGGCAGTTTTATGGTGCCCTCCTTGCACAAGGGACTTATCAAATGAGGAGGCTCTTGATTCTGCCAACTCATTAGGGCATATGCAGAATATACGTCCCTTTTGGGATTCTGATGACTCTTCGGTTTGGATCGTTGCTCTATCGGGAAAGTTCACTGTTAAATCTTTTTTACCGACCCAGAACACCTGTGTGTGAGTAAAATACTTCGAGATGGGTGCAAACTAGGAGATGGACTTGCTCGACCCCCAAATCTATGGGAAATGAGATGCAAAGTTTGACCCTTTTGATTCCAAGAGGGTGAGATCAGGGAAGGGATATGTGGAGACAAGAGGAGAGAACTTTCAAGGAAATCAGAAAGTCGAAAAAACAATCGCTTAGGGAACGAAGACACGGGAAAGGGTGGTAACGAAGATGGACTGAAAAATCGCCAAGGGTAGAATGAAGATGGATGGGAAAAGGTTAAGCGGAGGAGAATGGAAGCTTCATCGAAAGGGAGATTCAAAGTAGATGTATTGGATTATTCAACTCTTTTCGTGAAAGGATTCCCAGACGGCTGGCATCCAATCAATTTCTCACAAGCATTTGGAAGAGCAGGGGCTGTAGTGGATGTGTTTATGCCAAGAAACGAACACAATGCCTTTTCTAGGGGTTTTGCATTTGTACGGATGAGTTTGGAGGTGCTGAGCCGGGTGGTACAAATGCTCCATGTAGAGTGTTTTTTTTTTTGGGGGGGGGGGGGGGGGGGGGGGGGGGGGGGGGAGCTTAAGCTCCTTGTTTAGAGGGAAAGGTTCAAGCCAGAGCTTAAAAATATGGAGAGAAGGATCAAAAGCAGAGAGAATCAAACAATTGTGTCTGATTGTGATACCAAGTTCATGAGTTATTTTTTAAAAACTCTTTGGGTAGCAACGAAAATCAAGCTTCAATTCTCTAGTGCATGCCACCCTTAGACCAATGGTCAAACAGAAGTGGTCAACTGTAGCTTGGGCAAGTTGCTATGATGTCTTGTTCGCTATCATATAGCTACATGGGACCTAGTAATACTCATGGCTGAATTTGCTTATAATAAATCAGTTAACAGGTCCACAGGGATGTCACCTTTTGAAGCAGTAACTGGTATACGATTGTGTCTTCCAGTTAATTTGGTTCCTCTACCTGTAGAGTTGAGACCAAGTGCAGAGGCTGATGACTTCATCTGCTATTATGTATCAAGTGCATGATGAAGTTTGACATAATTTTGCCACAAACAATAAAAGTTATAAGTAACATGCTGATATAAGATGTTGCTTTGTTGAATTTATCGCCCGTATTTGTCTTGAACGGTTGCCCCTCGACACCTCGAAGAAGCTTCATCCTTGTAATGCGGGACCGTTCAAAATCATAAAGAATATTTCCAATGCTTATGTTTTAGATCTCCCACCAGATTTACCTATTAGTCCTACTTTCAATGTAGAAGATCTTTCAATCTATCAAAGAACAAGCCATTATAGTTTTGACTGTTTTTCCACCTACAGACATGATCGTTGATGTTCTCGATGACTAGATCGTCTCCACACGCCAAGGTGGTCATGAAAAGTTTTTTGTCCGTTGGTGAGGACCTCTCTCCGATGCTACATGAACTACAATCACAGACTTCCAGTGTCTGAATCTTGACCACTATGAGCAAGATTAGGCCATTGACTTACCGGAGTTTAGTTCTTTCAAGCGGGAGATGATTGATGTAGGTTGATCGGGGCTCGCGACCCATGGGCCCAACCCAACCTCATTAAGCCTAAGCCCAACAATCGGCCCATCAATAAAGAGGCCCAAGCCTCCTATTTAGGTAGCTAGCTTTTTTAGGTAATTAGCTAGCAAAAATCAATTAGTTAGCTATTAATATAGTAGTCAAACATTTTTAATGCATTCTTACCTCTTTTGATATCTTTTCTATATTTATAATAAGTCATTGGTTGTCAATAACATTATGTATTTTCTGTATATATACATTTCAAAAGCTTATAGGCTTGGGATGAGTATTATGAAGGCACCTTTGAATTGAATCAAAATTTTGGAATTATTCTTTTCTATTTGTTTGAGGTCTCGTACTTAGATTAAAGGTGCCTACACTTGGGCAGATTCTTCCCATCAGCCGGTTGCGCCACTAGTTTGCTGGCCAGCTCGAGTAGTGTCCACTAGTTCACTAGCAACAAAGCTTCGGTAGATGAATTTTTGCACTCCTTGCAAAATCCTCTCAATGGCCGTGGAATGTTAACATCATCTTTCTTGGAAGAGGGTCCTCTATTGACAAGGTAGAAGAGTACTAGCTAAGATTCAACGTCAGAAGACAGTGGCTGATGCATTCTCATGGGATGGGTTGGAGGAGGCGTCAATACCCAATTGATTCCTTGGTTAGGTATTTGAATTTGGTTGAGAAATCGTAGAAGTCTTTGATGCCGAAAGGTATCGAGCAGGTCCAATGGGTAAATGACGATGAAGCAACACTTTTGTTGGTTACTATGATGATGAAGCAACACTTTTGTTGGTGACTATTGATCCAAGTTTACAGGTAGGGGAATCTTCTTCGGTTCATGAAAAATGGGAGAAGCTAGTGAGATCCACTAGCATATGTTGAAGGAGGAGAAGACAATTTTAGAGAGATCCTTAGAGAAATAGGAGAAAGGGAGGGAAAGAAGGTGGTTTTCTAATTGTGGAGTTTGCTAATAAGCATAAAGGGCATAGAGAGCTGAAAAACTTGCACCCCTTGAATCGATTATAATTTGAGGCTTTATTTGGAAGGATTGGGAAAGGAAGTTTCTACATTTTTCATTCCTCTAAAATAAAAATTGCATCTTAGAATAATCGAGGTTTGGGCAATGATTGGAAGAGGATAGCTATCGAGGATCTCATCATGTTCACTTAGGAAACTAATATGCGATTGTGCTCATGCGATGACATTTGTGCAATTTCGGGCCATCAAATCTATGATTGGGAATTCATTAACACCAGGTGAAGATCAGGGGCATTGTAGCTACTTCGATAAAGAGATGGTGGCCAAAATAGATTGTGCTTTTAAAAATACTCTCTCATCAATTTTAAAGATCCAGAAGCAAGCCATAATCCTCCCAATATGTCTTCTTTGTATGGCCAATGCAGAATCAATCAATCACATTTTTTTTTTTTTGCACTATCCCTTCGCTTTCCAGGTGTGGTATCATCAGTTCAAAATCTTTGAAGTAAATTGGGCGATGCCTCATTCTGTTGGGTCCCTATTCTGGTCATGGCACGAGATCAGCCCCTCCTATCAAGGTGTCCCGTATTGGTATCGGTTGGCATAACGGAGCCCTTCAAAACCAATACGGATACGGGGGCGTAACGGCAATATGGGGGCGTAAAGGCCTGTAACGGCGCAAATTATTTTTTTTGCCAAAAAAATATGAAAAAATATGGATTAAATCCGGAATATTCTAAGCATTCCAAATATGCATTCATTTATAAATTGGAACATGTTTATAGTGGTGTAATGATCCACTCTTTGGTAAGAAGTTGTATCAGACTGTTTGATGAATTTATAAACCAGATAACCTGAATTTAACTACAAAATTCAGATATTTAATTGTCTAAATATCTAATTTATATACTTAACAATTTGATATCATTTCTCCCGGTAGTTCTTTTAAAAAATGAAATTAAATTTAGGTAGATTGCGTTGCCAATTTGGGGCTGACTTGGAGGACCAATCCATGCCCCAAATCAGCCTCCTATTCATGCAATTTATTGGCATTATCCCACTTGTGAATTGGTGGACATTTATTGGATAGTGAATCATGAAAAAAAATCAAAATGCCCTATTTTAAAAAATAAGTGTCCACAAATTAACAATTAAAATTATTCAAACAATTTGATTTTGACATTTTGAGTTAGCAATTACAGTCTACAATTTAATTGGTAAATTTTAAGTTAATACATGTCTCGTGTACAATTTTTTAAGAGCCGAATTAGGTAGGACTCGAGAAGTGTAGTACACGAGTATCAAATTTTTTTGGACCCCACTCGTGATGAATGTGTTATATCCACACCGTCCATCCATTTTGCCAAATAATTTTAGGGCATGAGCCCAAAAATGAGGCAGATCCAAAGCTCAGGTGGACCGCACCATAAGAAACAACAATAACTAAACGACTACCATTAAAAATTTATTGGGGCTACAAAAGTTTTAGATCAAGCTGACACGTGTGTTTTCTCCACGTCATTGTGACCCTATTAACAGGTTAGATGGAAAATAAACATTATAGTGGACCCTAAGAAAATTTTAAGGTGAGCATTCTATAACCACTGTATCCTATGCTGTGGCCCACCTGAGATTTGGATCTTACTAATTTTTTAAATCATAACCTAAAATGATGTGGCAAAATGGATGGACGACATGGATAAAATACATACATTATGGTGGGGCCCTTGTGGCACGTGTACATTTTATAATATGTGTCACGTGTTGCGTAACCATGCGCAACCCATGCGCAGGCCATTCATCTGACGTAAGCAAGGCCATTAGGTCTGATCATGAGGTATGTGTTATATCTAAACCGTCCATTCATTTGACGAGCTCATCTTAAGGCTTGACACTAAAAATAATACAGATCTAATGATCAAGTGGACCACACTGCAAAAAGCAGTGGGGGATTGAACGTCTACCATTGAACCCCTTTTGGGATCACAGAACTTTTGGATCAATATGAAATTTGTTTTTCCTCTTCATTCAGGTCTTTTTGACCTTTTGGACAGATCAGATGGAAAATAAACGTTACGGTGGGCCTATGAATTGTTTAACGGTGAAAATCATCATCTCCGCCGCTAATTTGGTGTGGTCCAGACGATCTTTGGATACGATTCACTTTTTGGCTAATACTCTAAAGTGATATTTAAAAATAGATGAACGGTCTAGATATAATAAATACATCACTGTGGAGCCCATGTAACTTTGATCTCCTTTGAACCGTTCGTACAACTCGGAGCTCGAGGAGTGTCAGCGCTCGTCTTAGCGTGACACGTACCTACAGCGGCTACTAGCTGGTGTTAAAAAAAAAAAAAAAAAAGGGAGAGGGAAACCGGAGAGGGAAACCGAAAAGGGAAACAGAGGGAAAGAAGAGAAGAAAAAAGAGGGAAAGGGAAAGAAGAGAGAGAGAGAGAGAGAGAGAGAGAGAGAGAGAGAGAGAGAGAGAGAGAGAGAGAGAGAGAGGAGGAGGAGGAGGAGGCTGCAGCCACAGCCGCTCGAGAAGAAGAGGAAGAGGAAGAAGAAGAAGAAGAAGAAAGAGAAGAAGAAGAAAAGAAAGGAAAAAAGGTATTATTTTTTTTTATTTTTTATTTTTTTTAAAGGCCCGTAACAGCCGTTACGGGTCCGTAACGGCCGTTATAGCTCGTAACGGCCGTTACGGTCACAGAATTCCGTAATGGCCGTTTCGACCCCGTATCGCGTAACGGGTCCTACCGTTACCGTTACGTATCGGCCGTTCCGGCCGATACGTAACCGATTTGGGATACCTTGCCTCCTATGGAAAGCGAACCTCATGGCGCTTAACTCTTCTAGTAGTTTTGTGGAATATTTGGGGAGAATGAAATGCCTGTTGCTTTCGCAACAAATCAGCTCCTTGGGAAGAGGTCATTTGGAAAATCAAAAGGGATGTAATGGAATGAGCAGCAGGGCCTAAAAATGTAAATCAGTTTTCCCTTTTCAGGTCCAATATATAAAGCAGTCCCTGCTTAAATTGTATCATTTGTTGCTGTTTGGGCAGTGGCCTTTCAGCTTTATTAATAAAAGTTTATCATCATCCTTCCAAAAAAAAAAAAAGAAAACAAAGAATGTGAATGGGAGCTTGGTGGGGATTGTTGGCGATATGTGGTCCAATCGACCTGAATGCGAGACCAGTTCTGTGGGAGGAACTAAATGCTATTCAAAATAATGCTCCCTGGTGCTCTCTCTGGAGAGTTATCAGATAATGAGAAAAGGAAGCATCTCCTATGTCAACCAACATGAGAGGGTTCTCAAAATTTGTAGATAGTTGGAACCGTATTGGTTTGCCACTATTTGGGGCTAAATTCTCATGGTCAAGCAACCAATGTACTCTGACTATGAGCGGACTTGACAGGTTCATCATCTCTTAGTTATTTTAGGTGTGGTAAATTTCTGGTGCAAATCAACGAGTGATGCCTAGACCTTGCTCTGATCAAATCTTGGGTTGATGAAAAGTTCGGCTTGGAGAAAATTTAAGACCATGCATTCGATACAAAATGCGACGGTTCTCTTGTGACGACGGTTTCACTCTTGTATTCTATAAAATGGCATGGGAAGTAATTATAGGCCTTTCAAAGAAAAAAATGGGGAAGTAATTGTAGACGATCTACTCGATGTGCTAATTTCGAAGCTGGGGTGTTGAAGAAATTAGGGACTTCATGCCCGATTAGTTTGGTGGGTTAAAGGTGGGGAAAGACTGTCAAATGACTATTTTTAATTCTATTTTATTTAAATGACCCTATAAACGAGTTAATAGGGCATTTGTTTTAGATCTCTTGATGTTTTTATTAAAATACCCTTTGACCATAAAATTTTAATTAAATGACAAAAATACACTTAAAAGGGTACTTCCTCATTTACGTGAATTTTCTTGTGACAAGTGTAACAAAGAGCTCCATGTGGGTCCACCATGACATTGGTGTATCATCTACTCTGTCCATTAGTTGCACAAGCTCGTGTTAGGACATGAGCCCAAAAAACAGGCTGATCAATAACTCAAGTGGACACACAACTGGAAATAGTGGAGATGTGGGTGCCCAGTCCACCATTGAAACCTTCCTGAGACTGATTGTGATGTTTTTATGCCATCCAACCCATGTTCATAAGGTGTGTCCCACCATGATATATAGAAAACATAAATATCAGATGGATCCAATACTTTGGTGGGCCCCAAGGAGTTTCAATGGTGGGTGTCCATTCCACTGGTTTTCTGTGGTGTGGCCCATTTAAGTTTTGGATCTATCTGATTTATGGGTTCACATCCTAGCATGATTTGGTGCAACTGATAGATGGAGCTGATATCACAAAGACGTTACGGTGGGTCCTACAGGTTCTTTTGGCACAGGCTCCCCATATTCTCGTTTTTCTTGTAAAGAGGTAGAGCATTCATTGTTACCAAAAGAAAAAGAGAAGGTTTCAAGCCTTCCAGCCTTTCATGTGCATGCAACATCTAACCATCCAGTAGGTTGTCCGCATCATTCATGGGGATCGCCTATAACAAAAATATCCACATGCACTAATTGAGCAGACTAATATTTGTCAATGGGTAGACATTATTTTCTATGTTGTGGCCCACCTGATGAGTGGATGGATCTGATTTTTCCAGAAGATGATAGTTATGTTCGGTCCAACCTACTGGAAGCGCTAGATGTCACACAAACATGATAGGGTGGGAAGTAACAGCTAGGTGAACGATAAATTATATTCTGACCAACTAAATTGTGGATATCACTGTCGCTAAGCCATTGTTCCTAAATCACATTGGTTGAACAAACTTTTTCTCTGACTTTCGACTGCTATGTGTTGATGTAGGACCAATGGATATTTTTCGTGTTAACTGTCCAATAAATGTGCACTAATCTGACAATCAGTAAAGGAAATAGGTGTAATTTTTGTTTCATGACACATCAGAATGGAGATGCATAATTTGGTCAGTTTAGTTTGAAGCAATTATATTCCAAGCATGCAATTTCTAAGTGCATTTTGATTAACCATCACTCTCCAAGTCTTCCTGCATTCAAAATTCAAATTGATGGGAGATGATATGGTGGAGCTGGAAGAACTGAAATACGGTAGAGCATGGTAGAGCATCTCTCACATGGCAGGGTGAGATGCAAATTCAGTCCACCCATGTATGGGGCCCTAGCATGTATGGTTTATGTTTTGAAAAGCTTACCTATTAGAAAAATTTATCCGTCTGATCTGCAGCCATTAAAGTGACCATGCAAAACAAAGACAACCAATGAGCCACCCGCCTCACACGGGCTGCCCACCCCGAGTGTGCCCTTCCATCCCATAGGCCACCCCACTCGAGCTTGGTATGAAGAAAATGCCATTGCATTGATCACCCCTGGTGAGGAGTCTCGAACATGAGACTTCTTGCTCTTATACCACTTTGATGCAGGACAACTAACCACTTGCTCTAAAAGCCTTGAACTGATAGAGCATGGTGAATCAATCGCTTTACCTCATAGCTCAGGCCCCACGTCCCATGGGTTAGGACCTCGGCCGAATCCCCCTCATGGGTTCCACATCACACGGGTTCCGTCTCACACGAGCTACCTGCCTCACACGAGCCGCCCATCCGGAGACTGGCCACCCCACTCGAGCCCGGTGTGAAAATGCCCCATCATTAAACATGCCTCAAAATCCTAGTGTTGTGACGACCTGAATTTAGACTTTTTAAGGCACGAGGCAGCTGCTGGTACAAGCCATTCATTGCGACCAACGAGCCATCATTTCAACTGTTTCAAGTGAAGGGAGCATCATTTCCTTGGTATCCCAAGCGTAGTTATAACAAGATGGTGCTTGCGGAGGTAGGGGTTATTGAAGATTATGTAGAAGCTGATGAAGATCATTAGCCACACATAGAATTATGTCCACACATTGCATTCCATTTGAAGGAGGTTGTGAACTGATCTTACCAAAAAAAAAAAAAAAAACCAGAGGGAGGGAGGTTTTGGAAGAGTGGTGAGAAGGGGGACTTCCATTTAGAGAGATGAATTTCAATGAGAGGGAGGGAGGGAGGTGTGTCATCTTTTATTGGGACACCGATGCAAACATCTATACATTTTGGAAGAGTGGTGAGAAGGGAGACTTCCATTTAGAGAGATGAATTTCAATGCAAGTCCTACAAGGAGGGGAAGAACCTTCTCTCTATGGTTGATTTCCTCCAGGACAACAATGAGAATGGAGTCGTATACTTGTTAACAGCCAAAGACAAAGGTGAACTCAATCCCATTCCTTTGGATCTAGAAGTATTGATGATAGAGTATACTGGCCTTATGCTGGAAGAGATTCTTGATGGCTTACCCCCATTGAGAAATATCCAACATAGGATTGATCTCATACTAGGTTTCAGCCTTTCCAATTGAGTTGCATAGAGAATCAGCCTTAAGGACATGAGGAGTTGCAGAGGCAGGTTGGCACTACTGAAGACAGTATGTTTGAGAGAGTTCAAGGCTTTAAGCGCATGTTAAGTTCCTACTTTGGTCACTCCAAAGAAAGAGGGGTTTTAGAGGATGCATGTAGTCAAGTATTGTTTCCGATTTCAAGACTTGATGACATGCTCAACATGTTGTCTTGTGCATGATTATTTTCGAAGATCGATTTAGGAAGTGATTACCAAGATTCGGTAAAAGTCTTGGAAATGAGTGGAAGGCTGTGTTTAAAATGCAAGAAAGATTATACAAGTAGCTGGTTTTTCCATTTGGATTTTCCAATGCATGAAGCGCATTATGTATATGATGAATCAGATCTGCCCTTTCATCAACGAGTTCATGGTAGTCTATTTTGATGATATCTTAATCTACTGTGCAAGCACTAGGGACCATATCAATCATGTCCATCAAATCTTTGAAGTTCTAAAAAAGGAGCAGCTCTACCGACACCTTAAAAGGTGTACTTCTATAACTGATAACTTGCTGTTTTGGGATAGATAACTTCAGCTGAATGATTCAAAGTTGATCTGGCTAAAATTCAAGCAATATTTGACTGGCTGACACCTGAATCTTTCGGAGAAGTGAGTTTTCATGGACTTGACGCATTTTTTCGAAGATTTATAAGGAATTTCAGTGGCCTTATCGCTCCAATCACTGATTATTTGAAGAAAGGGGGTTTCCAATGGAAAAAAAATGAGGCTGAAAAAAGCTCTGGGCTGATCAAAGAAAAGATTACCCAAACCTTTATTTTAGCTCTAGATGATTTTGATGATAGTCTTCGAAGTAGAATGTGTCACATCCCTGATCACCATAGGAGTAGTCCTAAGATGAGGGCAAATCATTGCATATTTCACCAAGAAATTGAATGATGCAAAGAGCAGATATTCCACTAATGATCTGGAGTTACATGTCATGATCCAAGCCTTGCTTTATTGGAGACCATATTTTGTGCAATGAGAATTATATTTTCAGATTATAAAGTGTAATTAACAGCCGGAAGAAGCTGAACAGTAGGCAATGAGAGAAGTTTTGAGTTTTGACTACTATTTTGTCTATTAAGGTTTGCTGGGTTTGAATGCCTATAGGAGTTGTATCCTAAAGACTTCTGGTTTTGCTTGTTGTAAGGAAGGCAACCATGGGATGGGACAAATGATGATTTCCTGTCGCGAGATGGTTTTCTGTTCAAAGGGTCTTGTCTATACATTCCCAAAGGTTCTTTAATCTTTATAGAAAAATATCATCTAAATGTTGGATGCAGGAAGTCTTGGAGGTCATTTTGGGCAAGTCAAAACAACCATGGTTGATGAAAACTACTTTTGGATTTAATCTTTTCATATGGCCACCTTAGGACGACATTGATCCAACTGTAAAATGTGTACAAAGAGGAAAGTGGTAAAAAAAAATACAAAATTTGATGAAAAGGTTTTATTTAAAAAGATGAGGTTACACACATTTTTAAATGAGAGAGTTTTAGATACAGCGTGGTATGTGAACTTCTGCATACAACACTTTTTGTCCTCCCGACATGTCACCCTTGTAGAACATTTGAGCCATGGGAACGTGGACTGCACCATGAAGATCACCTGAAGAGAAAATTGGACCAATCCACTTATGTCTGGCCACACCCATATACATTGAGAGACTGTGATGATTTTTAGTTGGCCTGATGGTGTAGGACGACCTAATTCAACTCTAAATGAATGCGGAATTTAAAAGGGGCAGATTTATGCAAGCTTTAACAATAAAAATTCAGCATTATACATCACGAAACAAGGAACTATGGAAATTCAGCAATGATCATGGCCATCCATCACAAACACGCTGCATTGAATTTTAAAATATGAATTTAGTCAGATTCGGCTAAAGATAGGACTTTCGTCTCTCAATGGGTACGCTTAACGATCTAAGTGAATTTTCTAATCTAGGAAATAGGAATTTTTTGGATTGAAAAATTTGGAAAATTCAGAAAAATGGATGGTTCTTTGATTATAGTTCAATTCTAAGGCCTTGGGTGATGAGATTTGAAGAAAATCAAAAAATATATATGTGGGGATCAAGATCTAATGATTTGGATTGAAAAGAAAAGTGATCAGCTTTTAGATCTAGAGAATGTAGAAGAAAAGGAAGCAAAGATGTTTAAAGAAGAGAATATGATGTATGACAATTAACCACTTTCTCTAAAAGCTCGAACTAATAGAGCATGTTGAATTAATCTCTTTATCTCCTAGCGTAGGCCCCATATCCCATGGGTTAGGACCTCGGCCGAACCCCCCACATTGGTTTCGCTTTACACGAGCCACCCACCTCACATGAGCCACCCGCCTCACACGGGTCGCCCACCCTGAGTGTGCCCTTGCATCCCACAGGCCACCCCACTTGAGCCTGGTGTGAAAATGCCCCTACATTAGATACCCCGAGAAAAGAAAGAAGGAGAGAGAAGAGTAAGATGAGAAATCATTTCCCTTGGCCTCACGCATTCTTCCAATCACTAGAAGTCGAGGACGGAATCGTCCAGCCTTGAAGAAGCAAAAACTCTCTTTTTCATCAACATAACATGGCATTACCTTTGAGGTTTAGGGCAAAACACCTTCATAAATTCGGAATTACATTAAATGACCAAAAATACCCTACTAAGAAAAGTTTTTTTAAAAAGGAGAAAATTGCACAAAAAATTGTGCGTCCACAGGCTCAAAATTCGAATAAATAAAATGTGCATAAAATAAACTCAAATCTAAGATGCCCGATAGGCCTCGATGATAGCGCAATGAAGGTGGGCCATGACGATCCAACGATCCGATCATACCATCATATCAATCCAATGATCTGAATCTCCTCTAAGCAACTTACACGTCATGAACACATGTGTAAGGTCTTCAACCTCTAGAGACCCGATCCGTACCCGTCATCTAACCACATTAACACGAGTAATGCACGCCTCCTACATTGATATACTTTGAATGGTCTGATGTCCGCATTAACTCCCCTTAGCTGAGAAGAGCTTGACTCCAGCGAGATAAACTCTTGTGCCTTTCTAACAAATCTGGATCTAGCCTCTGCAATTCCGCTTCCGTCAACCATGTACAATTGGAAGATAGTCTGTTCTTTCACTTCACCAAGTACCTTTGAAATCCACTATATCGAGTGGAAACAATTTGCTTATCCACAATTCCTTCAATTTCTTCTCATTTCTCAGGTATAGTGGGCATAGGTGGTTAGGTTGGGAAGAAAATTCAGAAATTAGCAAATGGTTTGTAACAAAATTAGGGTGTATGGGATGGCTTGAATAAGGCATCAGATCCTCTACATTGAATGTTGAAAATCTATCACATACATTTTATCCAATCGTTTTCAGAATCTTAAGTGATCCAACACTGTGTGTTTGTAACTTCTTAATAATACATTGTGGGAACCGTTATAGTCTCATCCTAACCATTACATAATCACCCTCATTAAATTCTTGAATTCTACAATGTAAGTTAGCTGAAATTTTGTATTGTTCATTATAGCATTGATCCACCTCCTAATCTTCGCATTCAACTCATGAATGTGATGGGAAAATGCATTAGTTGACTCTGAGGGCTTCTAGGTGACTGACATAAGTAACAAATCTATCAGTAGTATATGTTTGTAACCACTAACAATCTCGAATGGACTCATACTCATGACCCTATTAACTGAACTGTTATATGTAAACTCGACGATAGGCAAGACTTAAGTCACAAGTTTTAATGTGTTCACCCACTAAACATCGTAGTAGATTTTCGAGACTTCGATTCACAACCTCAGTTTGGCCATCAGTTTGAGGATGATTGGTAGACGAGAACTGGAGTTTCCTGCCCATTATGTGCTATAATGTCTTCAAAAAATAACTACTAAACTGGACATTCCTGTCAGACACTATGGTCTTAGGCAAATCATGTAATTGGACCATCCCCTTAAAGAAAATCTCGGCTATGTTGGACACATGTGAGGTTTTTGAACATGAGAGAAAGTGGGTCATTTTGGAGAAACGGTCCATGATCACAAAAATGGAATTGTGCTTTTTATTTGTCTTGGGAAGCCCAAGCACGAAATTCATACTGATGTCTTGCCATGGTGCATGTGGCACTGGCAATTTCGTGTACAATTTTGCTTCATCTGCTTTGCCAGTTGACGTGTTCGACATTGCCCTAAAATTTTGGATACGTCTCGCTTGAGACTCGGCCTATAAAATCTATCCTCCATTAGGGTGATAGTCGCATCTTGACTAAAATGACCAGCTATGCCTCCAACATGAAGTCAAACAAGAAAATCTTGGAGGGAAATATGAGGAATACAAAGTCGGCCTAGTTAAAAAAGGAAGCCATCTTTGAGCACGAACTCACCCGAACTATGCTGGTCACCTAAGAGTGACACGTATGTTCCGCCAAAATCTGGACATATGGGATACCCGTCTTTCAATTTCTCAAACCCGACAACTTCTATAGTCAAGGAGTTGAGCGATGTCACTCTCCTACTAAGGGCATTGATTGGTTTGTTCTCGATCCCGACTTCATTGTTCAGGACAAATGAATATTCTTGAAGAAACGTTACCCACTTATCATGCCTTGGATTGAGCTTCTTTTGGGAATTCAAATACCTCAAAGCCTCGTGATCAGAAAACAAAACAAATTCTTGCTGTAGAAGATAATGACGCCAATGACGTAGTGACTGCACTACCGCATAAAATTCTTTGTCATGGCGGAATACCTTTATTTCGCCTCATTCGGTTTCTCACTGAAATAGGCAATTGGATGACACTCTTGGCTTAGTACTCCTCCCATACCTACGCCTGAAGCATCACATGCTATTTCAAAGACTTTAGAAAAATCTATAAGCTGCATGATGGGAGTTTCTATCATCTTGCCCTTAATATCTTTGAACGCCTTAGCTGCGGCCTTAGACCATATGAACTCTCCCTTTTTAATGCAATAAGTAATGGAAGCCATTATAGTGCTAAATCCTTAAATGAACCGGGGATAAAATGTGGCTAAGCCATGAAAGCTTCTCACTTCATGTATGTTCCATGGTTCATGCTAGTCAACTATGGCCTTGACTTTTTCTGGATTTGCTCGCATCCCTACAGACGACACTATGAACCCTAAGAAGACAACCTTATCAAACAAACAAATATTTCTTAAGGTTCACACATGACCTCTCCGCCCTAAGGACACTACAGACCTGCCTCAAGTGGTCGAGATGCAGCTTTTTAGTGGTACTATATATGAGTGTGTCATCAAAATAAACCACTAAGAACTTTCCCATGAAGGGGGTATCAAAACCTTGGTCATCACATGCATAGAAGTACTGGTTGTATTAGTCAAGCCAAAGGGCATCACCAACCACTCGTACAACCCATCCATCATCTTGAAGGTTGTCTTTCACTCATCTCCTGGGCGTATGCGTATTTGGTGGTACCTGCTCTTGAAGTCTGTCTTGGAAAAAGATGGTGGACCTAGTCATCATGTTCACAACATATCATCAAGCCTTGGTATCGGAAACTGATACTTGACCGTGATCTTATTAATGACCCTACTGTCCACACACATCTGTCACGTACTATCTTTCTTAGGCGTTAATAGCGCTGGTACATCACATGGACTCATGCTTTCCTAGATGAAACCTTTTGCAAGAACTCATCTACTTGCCTCTTCAACTCTGCATGCTTTGCGAGGTTCATCTTGTAATGAGGGAGGTTCGGTAAAGTAGACCCCAGGACGAGATCAGAGGCATGCTGGATGTCCCGCATAGGTGGAAGCTCATTTCGTAAATACATCACTGTACTTCTCTAGAATCGGGGTCACCTCAGGGGGTAATTTTACATGAACCTCGAGTGCAACTTTTCTAGCCATTAGGGTGTACACCGTCGAATCCTACCGAGTCTCTTTCTCAAACTCTTTTGCATTTATGATATGCAGAGACTTTGGATTGGATTTCCTCTCTTCTTTCCTTGACTCACTCGTTTTCACATCCCTAGCCTTGTTCGAGGGGCTCTTGGGTGGTAACGGATTAATCTTGATTTTCTTGCCCTCACGTGTAAATGTACACACATTCGAGCGACAAAAAATAATGACTTCTCTATCGTATAACCATGGCCTCCCTAGAATGATGTGGCTACATCCATAGGCAAAACATTACACTACGACATGTCTTTATATGAATCGATCTGGACGGGGAGTAAACATTGCTAGGACACGAGCATAGAAGACGTGTCAACCCAAGAAACCTTGTAGGGTTGAGGGTGTGGTACGAGCTTCAAACCCAAACGAGTGACTGTGCTAGCTAAGACCATACTACTGCAACTACCACTATCTACGGTGACTTTGTAATTTTTGTCACCGCTCTTGATAAATGTGTAAAAAATTGTGCTTCTGCGCCAATCATCACTCTCCCTGGCCTGCGTTAAAGCACATCTAACTACGGCTAGTGGTGTAGCCTCTGGTTCTTCATAATTACTGGCACCTATCCCTGTGTGATATTCCTTAACTTCATAATCACCCACATCATTCGCATTCTCATTTAACTCGCATATGACCAAGGCTTTCCTGCGAGTCTTTTCCGTGCACTGGTATGCGAAATGACCTGTACCTACGCACTCATAACATCTCAAGTGACCATCATTGCCAAGATTGGCATCAAGGACACCTTTGCCCTTATCATCCTTAGGCTTAGGCGATGTACTGGCCTGCGCCCTAGGTTGACTTCCAATGTTAGGTTTGGTTCCCTGAAAATCAGATATAACATTAGATCTCGAGACTTAAAGCGTGTCGTGACTAGAGACTTTAGGTAATGCTCTAACTCCTATACAACTTGGTATGCCTGATCCAAGTCACCCATTGCATGGGTCATAAGCTCACGGTGCAGATCCATGTGAAGACCCACCTTGAAACGTGCCAACGTTATTAAGGGATCCTTTTGAATATCACACCGCATCATGTACTCCTTAAATTTTGTGATGTAATCTGCAACCGACATAAATCCTTGACGTAATGCTTGCCACTAATTTAGAAGCTTTTGACGGTAAGAAAGGAAGCAATTTTTCCTTTAATAGCTCCATCTCTACCCATTGTGTGACTGGGACATCTCCTGATCTCTCGATCCTACGTTCTATTTTTGTCCAAAACAATTTAGCTTGACCCACAATCCTGCACTTGTCGGTTCTCAAACATCTCATAGCACTCGAAATAATAGTCCTTGTCCCTTTAACCAATCAAGGAGTGCCTTAGGATCAAGGCGCTCATCAAAACTAGGAGCCTCTTATGTTGACACTCTTTAAGATCCTCTCATCGGCATCATAACGGTCTTGATACTCGATTGCGAGAGACGGATTTCGTGTCCCTCCACGGTCTACCCCTCGGCCACGTGCTCCATGACCTCTACCACGATTTCCTACTCATTCTTTGACTACACCTACTTAAGATTAATCATCCCCTCCATTGTCGGAGATTTCTCTTAGGGATGCTTCTATCTGATCCATACGAGTATTCATGTTCTTAGATTGCGCTTCAATGGCGGTCAAATGTTGATTGATCGTGTTCATCATCTCTGTCAACTGCTCCATGTTCAAGATCGGGTATAGACCAAACCCTCTACCAGTTCGAGTGGGCATACACTATAAGACTCAACTTAGGTTTCCTAAAACATGACTTTAGGAGATTGTTTTGACATAAGACTATGGACACCGATGATTGTTTTGACATAAGACTATGGACACCGATGATCCTAATCTCTAAAATGACGCAAATGTGAAAAATTTTATATTTATACTCTTAGTATGATGCAAATCTGAAAATTTCAGATCTAGACTCGTAAATATGATGCAAATCTGAAAATTTCAGATCTAGATCTATACGCTATGCATGAAATCCTAGAAAAAATAAAAATCTAGACCCTTGATAACTCGATCTAAGACGACCCAATACAAGATCCTAGTCTATGATACTAAAAATTGGTGTAGGATGGCCTAATCCAACCCTAAATGAATGCGGAATTTATAAGGAGCAGATTTATGCAAGCATTAACAATAAAAATTTAGCATTATACATAATGTAATAAAAGGGAACTAAGAAAAATTCAACAATGATCATGGCTATTCATCACAAACACGTTGTATTGAACCTTAAAATCTGAATTTAGTCGGATCCGGCGAAAGATAGGACTTTCGTCTTGCAATGGGTACATCTGACGATCCAAGTGAATTTTCTAATACAGGAAATATGAATTTTCTGGATTGGGAAATCTGAAAAATTCAGAAAAATGGATGGTTCTTTGATTATAATTCAAATCTAGGACCTTGGGTGATGGGATTTGAAGAAGATCAAAATATATATATGTGGGAATCAAGATACTTCCAAGATTTAATGATTTGGGTTGAAAAGAAAAGAGATCGGCTTCTAGATCTAGAGAATGTATAAGAAAAGGAAGAAAATAAGTTTAAAGAAGAGAATACATTGATAAAAGAAAGAAGGATAGAGAATGAGAAAATGAGAAATCACTTCCCTGCACCTTACGTCCTCTTCCAATCACTGGAAGTCAAAGACATAATCGTCCGGCCTTGAAGAAGCAAAAGCTCACTTTTTCATCACCATAACGTAGCATTATTCGGACAAAAAATTATGCGCTCACCGTCTCAAAACTCAAATAAATAAAATGTGCATAAAATAAACTCAAATCCAAGATGCCCGATGAGCCTTGATGATAGCGCAATGAAGGTGGGCTGCGACGATCCAACAGTCTGATCATACCATCCTCGCAATCTAATGGTTAAAATATTTCATCCAAGCAACTTACACAGTTCACGTACACATATATAAGGTCTTCAACCTCTAGAGATCCAACCCATACCCACCATCTAACCACATTGACACAGGTAATGCATGCCTCCTGCGTTGATATACTTTAAATGGTCTGATGTCCCCATCACCTGATTAGTGGACCGACTTCATTTTCCCTAGAAGATCTTTATGGTGCAGCCAACCTTCTGCATTTCTCAAATGTTCTCACAAATAACATGTTGGCAGGAAAGCTGTATGTGAAAGTTTGCATACATTGTATGTGTGTAGGTATAAGTTATAGCAAATTTCTGGTATTTAAAATAGTGTGTTAAGCTCATTTGTAGGTTGCATCTTTTGCTTGGTTGGTTGGGAGAAAAACACATTCTTACCATTGGCAACCTTTAGAAGAGAACCATGGTCCTCTCCAACATATGCCTCCTATGCATGTCTGATGCAATATCAATTGATCATTTATTTATCCATTGCCCGTTTGTTGGTCACGTGTGAAACCAGTTTCTTAAGGCTTTCGGTTTTGCTTGGGTGATGCCTTCCTTAGTCAACCTTTTGGTCTGGACTTGGCACAAGGTGCAGCTGGCCTGGGAGGGCCAAGCTTTATGGCGTTTGTGTTTGCTCGCAGTTCTGTGGAATATTTGGGGGGAAAGCAATGCCTGGGGTTTTTGGAATAGATTAGTACCTTGGGAAGAAGTATATTGGAAGTCTAAAAGGGATGTAATGGATTGGGCAGCTTCTATCCTTCATTGCGATGTTTCCTTTGCTCAATCATTATCGGGGCTATAATATTAGCTTTTCGTAGTTTCTTTGTATTTATCTGCTGCTTCGGGTTGTTGCCCGGCAGCTTTGAATAAAATCATCATCTTTCAACAATTTTTTTGCAGGACTACATTAAATAAACACCATCCAGTTTCAAGAACAAAATAAACTGTAATAACGGTTTTCTGAAGCGTATTAGTTCTTTCATCTTTATGATGGTGCAGTTGTGTGCCTCGATTTATTACATACTATCACTATGTTTTAGTCCATAATGGTTGTAACATTTGTGTGCCTGGGTCTAATGGTGGTAAACATGTATAGGTAGGTTGCCTGTGAGTCGCTGCAGTGAATGTCTTGAGCATGCCCTTTCCGCATTTAGTCTGATGGTTGTGCATTTGTGTGCCATGCACCAAGTTTGCTGCCTGTGTAAGGGAACTTATCTTTGTGCAAACTTGAGCATGGCCTTTCATGCTCAAGGGTTGTTGGAAATCATGTGTTAGTGGGTTCTTTGCTTTTCTTTGCTGTCATTTAATCGAGCTAGATCTTTCACACGTGTGGGTACTTTGTGCTTGGTGATTTGCCTAGCAACTTTTCCTCTCTAACCCTACTTTATTGCTCGCTGTCTAGGGCATGCGTTTAGTAGCCTGTGTAGGGGGTGAATATTGGTTGGGACCATACTAGCGTGTAAGTGGTTTCAACGTTGTCTCCCCAGCTGATCATAGGGGGTGAATATTGGTTGGAACCATACTAGCGTGTAAGTGTCAACTTGGTTTCCCATGGCTGGTCTCAGGTGCCCAGGTAAAAGACGAAGGTGGATATCTGGTGGGCAGCCAGAACTTTTGCCTATCTACCATTTAACCCAAACCTGAATTTCTAGGAGAAAAGCAAAGATGATGACGACGATGATGATTTGTGTTCTGATCTATTTTTGGTTACTTTTTCAAGTTTGACTAATTTATGTATGATTGGGTGGTGCACAGTCAACATCAAAGGATTTCAAGACCACTCCTAAAAAGGGTGGGGCCAAGTGTTGATGCGCTAGTCAACTCTTATGTGCAAGTTGCCATGTGTTATGTTGTATTGCGCATGGAGAGAATTGATGTCATGTAACAACGAATCATATATTTGTAAAGAATAATTTTCTGATTGTTTTAGGAAGAAATAATTGTATGAAAGAAGTGAGTTTGATTTAGGAAAAGGATCTGCGAAGATGTGCACCTATCTTCTTTTGTTCTTTATTCTTTTTTTTGTAAAGAAAGAGATGTTGGTCCTATTTATGGAAACATGGAGTTATCTATCCAGGATTCTATTTTAATAGTTTTTCTCTTTAATTTACCATCTATTTCGACAGTGTTCCTGGTTGGGCTTGATATTTAAAGCCTTCATATAGGCCTATGTATGAGGTTGAGACTTGAGACTTGAGAGACATTCTTAAATAATCTGTGCTGTATTTGTATTGTTTTCTTTTGGAACTATTTGTTAATACCCTCCTGCCAGGCCTATGTTACTAATGAAAGGCCTGCCTAAAGCATGTGTTCTGGATAAAGTCTGTAAGAACGTGCTAAATTATTTTCTTATGAAGTGTTTTGACTATTGGGTAACCATCTAAAGCATTTATATATGTTTTATTTTCTTACGAAGTGTTTTCACCTTTCAAAAAGACAAAAAGAAAAAAGCATGTTTTAATTTTTCTGCAAGAATGTTAACTGGAGGGCATGATTTGTTAGTTTCAGATATTTCTGCAAGAAAAGGAAAACTTAATATCTAAAAACTCACCAGTTCAGTGATAATTAGCTGAATCTTGAAGCCATTTGTTCAAATGATATCCAGCTGCTGACACCATTTTGGCTCCAAAAAACTGGATGCCAGTTCTGGTCAAGGCCAGTGGAACTGCAATCTCCACAAAACTTGGGTGAGATCCCTTTTGGGTATTAGTATTCAACTCACTGCAATCTCTAATGGGTGGTAGCCAATGAATAGTAGTTCCGGTTTTTAAAACTTTGTTCAAGCTGTCTCATCTTTGATTCCTTCTGTCTTGCTAAACGAAGTTCTCGCTTATTCAGTTTTGCGGATGGAGCAAGATGTCCTGAAGTTCATTCATGATCCCACACAACAACAGCTAGAGTTCCAGCAACTGCCAACATCCTATTTAAGATTGGCAGCCCACCGTGTAGCACAGCATTATTACCTGCAGTCTATGGTCATGTCAGACAGCAATTCACCTGATGGGTCTGGTTCTAGAATTGTTGTTCGCAAAACTTCTGAGTGCCAGCTACCTTTGATTCGTCTGGCTGATATTCCAGTAGATCTACCACAGGAAGACAGAAACAATGTTATTAAGATTGCAATTAAGCAGAGACCACAAAAACGCTTGCAAGCCACCAATACTGCAAATGCCCATTCTTCTAAGGCAAATCATTCGAAAAGTGTGGAGGAAAGGAAGGAGGAATATAACAGAGCACGTGCCCGAATATTCAGCAGTAACATCAGTGGCGGCTCTGAAGGACCCACAGTGCCAGATAGTTTGCAGCACTCTGTATCTTCAACAAGGGTAGAGGAGAAAGCTAGTACTGAAGGACCCGAAATAGTTAGCCTTGGAAGGGGTTCAGGAGATTCTTCTATAGGCAGCAGCAGCAGCAGCAGCAGCAGCAGCAGCAACAGCAGCAGCAGCAGCAGCAGCAGCAGCAGCAGATCAAGTAGAAGTAGGACAGAAAAGGAGCCTGTCACAAGAAACAAGGGGAACAACAGAGTGGCTATCTTTCGCGACCGTGAGGTGGACCGCAAAGATCCTGACTATGATAGGAGCTACGATAGGTACATTAATGCATCTCAAATTAAATCTCAAGAATTGCAGTATCCTGAGTTCCCGGCACTATATGTCGAACATAATTAGGTCTCTTGGTTTTTTTTTTTTTTTTTCTTTTTTCTTTTTGAGAGAGATTGATTAGGTGTCTTGGTTGCCATGTGGAAATGACCGAACCCCGGTTCTCTCAACGGCAACACTTCTTGAAGTGACTATGGTCCTAACCAGATGATGGATGATGGTCAGTGTGAGTTTTGCTGAACCCACTGCACATCAACATCTGACCACAGATATCAACTTGGCATTTGCTTTGGACATCCAAGCTGTGAATCTGGTTTGGCCCGCCATATACATGACCCAGCAGAAAACTCAGCCTGGTTGGCACATGTACGCGAAATGTGGACCATTTTCACACCTGATGAGTTTGAGTGGCCTGAATTTGGATCAGGTCATCATTTTCCATTATGTTTTTTTGCTAGGAAAAAATTCCTTAAATATCTAGTACCAGAGCCCTCCTGATTGTTTAAATGTGACATCATACAGCATACCTTGAATTTTAGGAAATGACTTGGTCACTTCGTGCAGTTCCTGATGAGTCGTAAACCTATAAGCATTACCATGGGACCATATTTTGCAGGTACATGCAGAGATTTGATCCTGGGTTTGGGTTTAGTGGAGGACAATACACCATGCAGCCTATGTATTCTCCTGCGTTGAATTACAATACTGAATTTCCACAGCTTGGATCAGCTCATAGGCCACAGATATCTATTGAACATCAGCCTCGACCAATTCCTCAACACATGCGGGGACCGTGGCCAACGGCATCAACCCCTACCGCAATCAGCTATGGCCCTCCTGGGAACATTATGGCGCCATACAACTCAACATCGGCTATCTATCTGCATTCTTCTCAGTATGCTTGCCCTCGCCCTGGAATGACATTCCATCCTCATGAACATGTTCACCAACCCTTTGCACAGGTACGCAGTTGTTAACCAGGGAGTACCACAAGCATGAAGCATGATGGAAGTCGATGTGCCTTACATGCAGTCCAAGCCCAACCCAAGTGTTGTAGCCGAGCTTGACAGACCTTTGGCTTGGCCTGTCTTGGCCCATTGACAGCCTTATGGTTGCTTATGCTTACCTTTAGTTCTTAAGCACGTTTTGGCTCTCATTTGTAAAATTCTAGAATACCCTATAACTACTGCTCGGTCCCTGGCTTTCTACAGTCTCATCAGCAGCAACCTGATGCAAGTTTTGGATTAGCTCGGCCCCGATGAGGGGCTTGGGCTGTGCCTGCACCTGCCAGTACAGACCGGAGCTTGAACGTGAAATCATTCACAGTCACAGCTGTGATGCTCATTGTCTGCTGGCAGGAGTGCAGGCATATCAACCGAGGACGGCTGGAACAGGCACCTCCATCTTTGAACCGTATTGTTCTGTTCCACCCTCGGTTCAGACGCTGCTTCTTGCAGCTTCAGCACAGAAAAGCGCTTCATACTTGAAGTTTCACTTTTTGAATGAGCTCAGAG
>JAJHSJ010000002.1:64163117-64348386 GCA_021015155.1 Magnolia officinalis
GAGCCAAGCCGAGCTCGAGCTGAGGACTCTAGCTGGCCGAGTAGAGCTGAGCTAGGCAAAGCTCGGCTTGGATCGACTCGTGTACACCTTTAATGAAACGCCTTAACGTGTTGCTTTTATTAAACTGGGAGGAACTTTTTAAGGAACTCACTGGTTATCTCAACCCATGTGCTTATTGAGCGTGGCCTCAATGGGTGAAGCCATGATTTGGCTCTCTCCTTTAGAGAGAAGGAAAATAACTTGAGTTGAATTACATCTTGGAAGATATTATTGTAATGCAAGATTGCTACAATCTCATCGAATTGCTTGAGATGTAAATATGAACTTTGTGAATCAAGTCCATAAAATTTATGGAGTTGGTCATCACAGTTTGAAAATCGAGATTACCCACATTAATTAAAAAAATTATCGAAGACAGTGTGGTTGTTCTTACATGTTGTAGGTAGTCTCTCAAAGTTTTGACCAAAGGAATGTAGTGTGCCTAATTCTCATCTCGCACCGTCCTAGTCGATTGTATGTCAGGTTCAACATCAACACTCTCATCAAAGTGTGGCTCTTGCTCAACCATGTTTAGAACATTCATAGCTGAAAGGACGAGTTATAGATATCCTAGATTGGGGGTGAATAGGATAATACAAAATATTTTGAAATAATGCGGAATAATAAAACAAATACTCTCAATTGCTTAGAGTATTAAAATCTTGATTCCAAATAGTTCGTAGGACAACCTTCACCTAAAAGATTTAGGTATGACAACTTTATTTCATGATGTCTTTGAGATCAAAATATTAAACTTAACAAGAGACAATCAATCATAAGGAAAGCAATAAAGAAATAATCAATCACCACCAATACACAAGGAGTTATAGTGGTTCGGTGCTTAACCCCACACTTACTCAACTCCCAAAATTACTACCCTCGTAATTTTAGCTTCACTATTTCAAGGTTTTCAGTGGTTCACCTTAACAACCTTATACAGTTCTTGTGAATTTCATGGGCTATCACAACAAAACCCACTTTGTGATTTTCATGGGCTTATCACAAAACAACCTACTGAGATTTTTGAGCTATCTCAGAAAAACCCAAAAGATAAAATGAAATTACAGTACTAATATTCATATGCCGAGTCAAAGACGTAACTGTAACTTGATTGCAACGACCTTCTTTATTGGGAGATTAATGAAGCTGTATATGTGTTCAACCCAAAAAGAATATAGGGATCCAATGTATTTTCAAAGTAATAAACAAAAACCCTAATGCTGCAAATTCAATTCTCTAATTCTTAAGTAGAGTGTGAAATATTGCATATTTACCTTATTTATACATTGGTTTTATAAACATGATAGTGCTTAATCGATCTAATTATCCATGTTTTCATGTGCGAGGTGATTTCGAGAACTTTAGGTGAAATTGATGCCAAAAGGAAGATTGATGCTTGAAAGATTACTAAATGAAAATTTAGAGATTTGGAAGTCATTAATGAAGAATTCACATGCCAATGATTCAAGGAAAACAAGTGAGAAAAGAAGATAATCGAAGATTTGAAGTGAAGAAAAAAAAAAAAAAAAGGAATCTTGAAAATTGTCCTAAAAAAAAACATGTTCCTGAAAATTATCTTGAAAAAACATATTCTGAAACTCCAAGTCTAAAAAATGAAAGTTATGAAAGTCTATTTTGGGAACTGTGCAAAGTGCATAAATTTGAGGTAGTTTCTAGATAGGACTCCCTAGGATGCTTCAAAGTATTTTCTAGGGTTTGGAAAGTGAGAGAAGGCCTAGGCGGAGCGGTAACAATGTTCTTCCACTTTGATTTCTTCATGGAGTCTAATATATCTTTTACTTTTTCTTTTGTTTTTGAGTTAGTTATGACTAGCTAATCTCTTAGCTAGGGCTAAGAGGTGAATCTGTAGTTTATTTTGATACTTCATTTGCTTTGATTCTTGTTTATATTGAACGTCATTGATTTCTAGTTTGAATTTAAGGAATATTTTCAGTTTTTTATGATTTATTGTGACTCAAATTACAATAAATGCTGTGACAGCTTTGAATATTTTCTTTTCTTGTTTTGAGATTGGTAAAACTCGTGATTCACCATCGTCTCCTGGGCATGGTGGATGCATGAATTCCCTTCCAATCATCACAATACTCATTCATTTAGGACTAGATCAATGAAAAGTTTAGAGATTTGATTTAATTGCTTCATCTTCCAAGTGGATAGGATATGACTCTGATTCCAGTTGTGTTTATTGAATCAAGTAAGGTAACATCCTGATAACTATAAGTGGATCCTTGACTCTTTAGTTTCCTCTTGATTATTGATACTTGATTCACAATTCCTCTCAACTAAATTTGAAGCGGTTTACGGATTTTTCCAACTTGGTGCGAATGTTGGAGTTTCACAACTATAAATAAGAGTCTCTAGGATGCTCCAAAGCATCTTCTAGGAGTTTGGAAAGGGAGATGAGGCCTAGGTTGAGTGCCGACGATGTTCTTCTACTTCGATTTCTTCTTGGATTCTAGTAGATCTTCTTGTTTTTCTTATGTTTTTGAGTTAGCTATGACTAGCTAATCTCTTAGCTAGGGCTAAGAGGTAAAGTTTGCAGCATGTTGAGATGCTTTGAATATTGTTTATGTTGAACTTCATTGATTTATAGTTTGAATTTAAGGAATATTTTCAGTTTTCTATGGTTTATTGTGATTCAAATTACAATAGACATTGATAGCTTTGAATATCTTCTTTTCTTATTTTGAGATTGTGAGATTGGTAAATCCTATTGTTCACCATTGTTTCTTGGGCATGGTAGGGTGATGGAACCCCTTCCAATCATCACAATACTCCTTCATGTGTGGCTAGGTCAATAAAAAGTTCAGATTTGCTTTAATTGCTTCATCTTCCAATTGGATAGGATATGACTCCAATTCCAATTGTGTCTCTTGAATCAAAGTAAGGTAGCATCTTGATAGCTACAACTGTATCCTTGGCACCCTAGTTTCCCTTTGATATCTGATGCTTTATTCACAATTATTGGAGTATGAAATTTGGTCAAGGAAAGAGGTTTTAAGAAGAAGAATTGAAGAATGAAATGAAGCATAAAGGTGAAGATAAGGTGATTTGTGCGGGTCATGAGTTGTGTCATGCCCCAAATCCGTGGACAGACAACTTCCGTGATGCCCCGAATCCGGCACTCGACTTCTATACACCAAGTCCTGAGTTCGGCGCACCACAAGGAAGATTTTTGATTGAATTATATATATATATATAATATATATATATATATATATATATATATATAATATATATATATAAAATACCTGAGCATGAAGATCCATGATCAAAATACTAAGCAAAACTCCATTATAAATCTTGATGGCTACAAGTCCAATGATTTACAAAAGGTACATAACGTCAACATTGCCAAATCAAAAAATAGATGCAATGCATCGAGAAAGCTAAGTCTTCCAAGCTCCTCCAGCCCTAAAAAAATGAGAAATACGAAGCTTAGGCAAAAGCCTAGTGAGTACACACGTGTGTGCAGTGTGTCCTACATGCAAGCAAGATAAATATGCTACAAGAAAATCATATATGTGAAAGGCGTGAAGCACGTAAGGTATGATGTCAATGCCAATGCAATGCATATGCATCATAGTAATACTCCGAGTTAATGCTACCAGCATCACCAAATCATATTTTTATTTCTCCTATACCACAACCATAACTGTATTACACGCATCCGTAATCACATCATCATCATCATCATATTGTCATGCCATAATCGTACAATATCAGAAATATTGGTAAGATCATGAATTATACGATATCAGAGTAAGCGGAATACTGACAAGTCCAGGAGTCATACAATATCAGGGTACGCAATACAGATCAGCTATGCAAGTGGGGAGTCATAAAGAGTCAAGTATCAGATACTGAGGATGCAATGTGATATGCGGTGCGAATGACCATGCAGGAGTGTGAAGTCGGGATGATGATACGTAGTATCGCAAGCTATGGGGTCTACCACAAGGGACTTCTATCCAAACTAGTCCCATACCTAAATTTGGATAGTCAAACACAATGTGGTAAACTCCTGATCTCAGGTTAGTCGCGCGCCCCAACCGAAATCCTGGCCATTGTGAAGGTACATGTAACAAATAGTTGCGCACCACCAGCCCGAGTGGATAGTGAATGAATGAATGAATGAGTATGCAACTCCTACTCAATAAGTCCACATATCAGTACTGTTCATCTCTGGGATCATCACCGGGATCTAGTAAACTCTACATGCAAATCACCGCCCACTAACGCCGACCATGAAAGTGGAAGAGACCTCACTATTCGCCTGACCAGTAGTCAGCCAATATCTACTCGACACGTCGATAGCAGACCCATTCACGAGCTGGTCAAACTCAGCCTACCTATGCCCCCTACCCTTGGGCGGGTAAGGCCACACCCCCTCCCAACCGACCACGACACAGTGGGAGACGCGACCTCCTGGTATTTGGTACTCGGGCGCTCATGTATCCACTTGGTTTCGACATTGGAACATCCTCTGGTACCAAGAGGGTTTAAGGATTTTCACCCAGGGCCATCATGGCAGCCCGATGCTAATAACGGATTTTCGGTGTCTCATTTGGCCATCCACGATATGCCTGTGGAGGCTACGACCCTGATGTCGCTAGGGCTCGCAACGCAAAGTGCATGAGTCATACAATCCAGTCATGCATCAATCCTGCGCATACCGTGCGCTCATGTGAGATAACCTCTGCCTATCAGGGAGTCTCATAACAACCTGCCCAATGACATATGCAATGGTCAACCACATCTCATAATAAATATGTAGATGATGCGTATGAGTATGTATCATGATGCTATGCTGTCACATACTCAAAATCGGTATCAATAACCGGCATCAACAATCGACCTCAACAATGTGGACATCTAACCAACATTGCCCCCAAGGAATGACCCACATAGAGCCATACATATAATAGGCCCACGGCCTCACACAAAGGCCTAATATACAACACAATGGGCCTTACTCAAGGGCCACATATACACAACAGGTGGGCCCTACTCATGGGCCTTAAATACATGACATGTGGGCCCTACACATGAGTCTCAAATACATCAAATGGGCCACGCATCATGGGCCTAATACATATCACAATAGGCTTTGCCCATATGCTACGAATACATCACAATGGGCCTTGCCCATGGGCCATGAATACACCACAATGGGCCCCATCACATAGACCTCCTATTCATCACATTAGGCCTTAAACAAGGGCTGCATATACATCACACAGACCAAATGCACATGGACCATAAACATAAGCCCCAAATATATCATAATGGGCCTCATATGCATCAAGTGGGCTGCATCAATGGGCCTCATACACATCAAGTGGGCTGCATCAATGGGCTGCACTAATGGGGCAATCGCTTTACTAAACTTTCACATATTCAGGGGGCCAGTACCATAATTTCACATAGTTTAGTATGTATACGATTACTATCATGATCTAGTGTCCATATTTCAAAATATTCAAACATAATTGAGCAATCATAATCTTACATATGAATACAAGGCTACACCAATTATGATAAGTCTTATACTACAACCACTTCACATGTCACATAGTTAATGACTCATATTCGGTGTCACATGGTTAAGGGTCAAGAGCCACATTTCATCATACCATTTATGGTTTAGAGATCACATCGCATAGAATCCAGGACCTCGATAGCATAAGCTTGGGTAACATAACCTTACATCACATTCAGTTTAGTGTACAACTTGGTCATATGTGATTCAAATGGCGGTATCTATATCGATAAGCACAAACCTACATTGTTGAATGACCATCAATGCCACTTGATTTCATACGGTTAGGTATCTTGTCGTATTTCACATTCATACAGTTAGATGACTACATATACTACATATACTACATATACTCCACCATTGCCTATGATTAGGTGGCTGTACATACATCAAATACCCATAGGATTAATGGGCCAAACAGGTATATCACACCCTCACACCACTAGAGTCTACAGATTTGTTATAATTAAACATGTTTAATGGTTTAAACACAAGTCACATGATCCTATTACTTGGGGTCGCACTCTAACCAAAGTGCCAAGTGATTAAGGGTTGTCCACAATCAGCCCATTTAAGGGATTAATCATCATTACGTCAAAAAAATTACAATACCAGTTCGTCATACATTCAACACATGGAGATTACAAACTCTTGTCGAAGAGGCCCAATGGTTGGCCCAAACAAGGCTACCACTGATGGGCCCACATGGCATTCACTCAAAATGGGCCTTAACATTCTTGGGCCCACACATAAATGGAATTTACAATGGGTTCTATGCGGTGGAGTTCATAGAGCTTTCCCATGAGGTTAAGTTGTGTGTAATCCACTTAAGACTTAGGTCTGTTTTGATTTTAGTACAAATCCTAAAATGATATGAGGGAGTGGATGGTCCACATGGATTAAATAGATACACCTTGGTGGTCTTAGGTTGGATTCAACAGTTAGGTACTTATTCTCACAGCATTGTATTGTATGTCCATTTCAGGTTGGATTGACTGATCTTTGGGACAATGCCCTAAAGGGGACCCGGTACATGGGCTAGATGGGTTGAATATCTAATACATCATCAAGATGGCCCATAACAAATTTTTAGTGATGAGAGTTCAATTTACATCATTTCATAATGTACGACTATCTAATCATTGGATGGGCCTGAGTCTTGGTAACATACCGTCAAAAGGGTTGATAAAATAGATAAACGATGAGGATCTTAAATAGATATCATGTCATAACCATGGTGGATTAAGTGGCATAACACCTACATCAAAGTGGGCCATACCACACACAAGTTGAGAGGGTTACCCTCCATTAAATCATTCATAATAATTTGTTGGGCCATCGGGACATGGTTCACAAATCCAGTCCATCCATTATGTGTGTCCCACTTGGTTGAGGGTTCAGTCCAAGTTTCAGATGCATCCAAATTTCAAGTGGACCCCAACAAGTGTTTTTATATGCTTGAGCTCCGAGTTGTACAAACGGTTCAAGGAGATCAAAGTTACATGAGGTCTAAAGTGATGTATTTATTATACCTACACTATCCATCTATATTTAGAGATCATTTTAGAGCATTATCCAAACAAAATGAATCATATCCAAAGATTATTTGGACCATACTACAAATAGTGGTGATAATAATGATTTCACCGTTAAACCATACATAGGGCCTAACACAACGTTTATTTTCCATCCAATCTGTTCATAGGGTCATAGAGACCTGAAGTAAGAGGAAAAACAAATTTCATATGAGTCCAAAACTTCTATGACCCAAAAAAGGGTTTCAATGGCAGACGTCCAATCCCCCACTACTTTTTGTAGCGTGGACCACCTGATAGTTAAATCTGTCTTAGTTTTCTTCTCAAGCCTTAAGGCAAGCTCGCCAAATGAATGGACGGTTTGGATATAACACATACCTCATGATCAGATTGATCCAGCTTCCTATTGTTTTACATTTTATTTTTATTTATTTATTTATTTTTAATGGTGTGGGCCACCTGAGTTCCATGTACGGCTGATTTTTGGGGGTGACCCATTTTTAAAGGGGACCCATCAAATGCATGGTACAGATGCTCGACATGCATCATGGTGGGGCATGTGGTGGGGCCCACTTCCTCTAGCGTCCAGCAGCAGGACGCTGCTTGCTGCAGCATTAAACGCTGGCGGCAACAACGTTAATGCTGTTTTGCTTATTTTATTTTATTTTATTTTCTTAAGGTTTTTCATTGGTGGGGCCTACATCAGGACAATCCAGTCCGTCTGCTAGGTTTTATGGCCTGGGACAGATGTAACAAGCTCAATATTCAATATGTTTCGATGTGTAGAAATATTTCAGTTGGCCCTAACAGATTTTGACAGTAAATATCACTATTTTCTATGATGTGGCCTGCCAGAGAATCGTATTGGCTTCATTTTTCGACTCAATGCTTAAAATGAGCTGGGAAATTGAATGGACGGCGTGGATTAAATACATACATCATGGGTGGGGCCTACTGTGGTCCCACAGCCCCCTTCCTTTGTTTAAGCGGCTGGGACGCTGCTTGCTGCAGCGTCCTCTGGATGCTGGCAGCGACGTCCCATATATTATTTATTTATTTATTTATTTATAGTGTTGTGTGCATGGGTGTGTGTGTGGCCAGCCCAATGGGCCATACTTTGGACAATTTGGATGGTGTACAAAGTTCTAGTGGGGCCCACAATCAATGGGTCTCACATAAAGTCTATAAAAAAAATTATTTTTATTATTATTCTTTTTTATATGTATTCTCCTATGAATCCACACCATTAAACACATCATTATCATCATATCTTCACCATTATTGATATATTTTTTTTTATATGTACTCTCCTATGTATCCACACCATTGATCGCATCATTATCATCAAATCATCACGACTAATAAAAAAAAAAATCAAGAGTGGAGTGGGTGTACTCACCTTGATGAATTAGATGGATGGAAGGGATGGAATTGATGGTTGAGATGGATGGAAGGGATGAGATTGATGGAGTTGATGGCCCACCAAGATCACTCCCCCCCTCTCTCTCTCTCTCTCTCTCTCTCTCTCTCTCTCTCCATGTGTAGAAAAATAGTGAAATGTTAAGGAATGAAGGGATATATGTAGAGAAATTGTTAAAATGTGGTTACATTCAATTAATGTGATCTTGGTTAGCTTAGACTAGGATTATGATAATTAATTAATGATTTGTAATTAATGGTGGATTAAAGGAGCATGGGATGGCATGGTGTGATGATGTCATACATGGGGTGTGGCATGGAGGAGAGTTGACTTGGTGTACATGAGAGAGGGAGGGGTATGGGTGTGTGACATCACACACATGGGTAGAGATTCTCTCACCCATGTGTGGCATGTACATGTGTGCATGACATGTGTTATGCACATGTGTGGCGTGGAATACATGGCGCCATGCGCACATGATACAACAATGATTCTTCGCGGCGTATCTCACTAACGGAGTATTATACAGATGCACAGGTGGTACCTACGCGATTGCAACGATGGGGCGGTCGATATGAGATAGGTTTCAAGGTCTTGGGGTTCCAGTCAGTTGGGTATGTACTATGAACGGCCAATTCAGGTCTAGCTAAGGGCGTCAATCATCGTGTACATAAGCATACAAAGTCGTACGGAATAGACGAGGTCTTATAAGTTGCGCAAGACCCAAGTTGTGCGGGACCTAAGTTGCATGGGTCCGCGCAACTCGTCATGGTTGCGTTGGGCCGCGCAACTCATTTTAGGAAGAGGTGAATTGGAAAATGCGAAGTAGGGTCCACGACACAGGATTCGAGGGCTCACAAGTGTGAAAGCCTATAAATACCCCCTATCCCCTCATTTGGAGTATCAGATGTTCAGAAGACCAGTGCCTCTGACAGGTACTAGAGACAGAGAGAATGAGAGAGGGTACGGAGCGCAGACCACTCCTGACGAGTTGCGCGGGCCCGTATAACTCATAGGAGTTGTGCGGGTATTCTTTGAGGCAACACCATGTTGCATTTTTTTAGGTTTTTGGGTCGGTTTAGGTGTTTCAAAGGGATTTTAACACTCCTCCATCATGTCAATGAGGGATGAAATGCATGGAAAGCCTGCACAACTCATCTCCTCTGGGGATATGACTGATATGAGTCGGAATGCTGTCGAAATTTATATTTAAGCCAATTCAATACTTGCATTTTTATGTTTTCTAAGAAATTTTGTCTCGGAATTAAGGGATCAAAAGGATGTAATGAACTCAGAATGAATGAAATTGATGATTATTCTCTTTGCTCTATCTTTTGTTAATATTGAGCGAGATAGTTTCCCAAATCAAAAAAATGTTTTTCGTTTCTGGTCGAAACAAATGACGACTCTACTGGGGAACTTTATCTTGCTTAATATGATTTAAGACTGACTCAGAGAATTTCATCATTGTTTGGCATCCTATAAGGCGCCAAAATGGCGACTCTCAGTGGAAATATCCTTCCTTTTATCTCCGGGATAGAATATATTGGTGAATAAATGCTAATTAAGTTCTTTTGTTGATTTTTGACAGACATAAGAGTAATAATCTGACAACGAATGCATCAATTATTCAAGAAATTACTGGTAAGAGAAATGGATGATAGTCGTTCGTTGAGGCGGATAACCAAAGCCGCAATGGTCACATTACGTTAGGGTAAAAGGATAAAAAGTCCTCATAAACAGAACGTTGAGGTAATAAGAAGAGAACCATCTGAAGAATGTTATGATAGTATCAGAGAAAAGGAGAAGAATAAGGTCGAGAGGGTTACATATGATGTCGTGAGTCATCTGAAAGGCATACCAGCTTGACTAAGTGTGTATGATGCGTTACGACTGTCAGAAGATTCTTAAAACAGTCTGATTTAAGCTCTATTCGATAATCATGTCAGAAGAGCATTACTTACAGAGATGGAACACGAAAAACGAAACAATTGTATGCCAATCATTTCTTTCTCCGATGACGACCTAATTTGTGGTGAAGATCATAATCGATCGTTGATGCCATGTTAACGGTAAACAGATAAAACGAATAATGCTAGATAATGGGTCTGTAGTGAACCTATTGTTGTTAATGATGTTAAATGAATTGGGATATCGTCGTTCTCATTTGTGTCCTAGCGGGATGATGATACAAGGGTTCAATCAAGATGGACAACGGGCGCTCGACAAAATTACATTAACATTGGAGATAGAGGAACTAATGACAGATGTCATTTATCACGTCATCAACGCAGTAACGACATATAATCTCCTTTTAGGAAGACTTTGGATGCACCAATACGGCATCATACCATTAACTCTCCATCAATGCTTCAAGTATTGTAAAGATGAGATTAAATATAAGGTGATGGCTGATGCAAAACCATATATAAAAGCAGAGTCTTTCTTCACCGAAGCCGGTTATTATGACGAGTTCGCCACAGGGAATAAAAAGGGAAGCAATGATAATGAAGCAGCGAAAGGGGAAATAAACATAATGAAGAGGGTTGCGAAGATACAGTTATCCGAGAAAGAGAATGTGAAGTAGAAATTTTATTTTGTACCAAGACATTTGAGACGACCGAGGTAGCTTTCGCTGACATTATTATCGCCCAAGCAGTTAGAGATTTTGTAGTCAAATTATACGATGCTGCTACCGCAAGCTGAAAGAAAGAAGACATTCCCAGTTATGCCTAAGAGGTTCCACATTGAGGCCAGTATGAAAAAGCCCGAACCTATTGAATTCTACGCAGTGTCAAAGGCAGAGGTAGAAGAGAAGATAGATAATAAGATGAACTTTACGAAGTTGACACCTGAAGATTTGGAAAGATATAACTCTACTATCAAAAGGATAATGAAGAACATGGGCTTCGATTGTGAAGAGCTGATTGGCTTAAACAGTGGAAAAGGTATCTTACTCCCAATTGGGGTTAATGAGGGAAAGTGAGAAAAGTTCCGCGGATTAGGAGGGGAATCTTCGGTAAACATGATATTGTAAAATTAGTAAAAGAGACAGAAGCTGATATGATCAAACATCCGGAGGTAGCTCCGAAGTAGATAGAAGACGGGGGGCAACCGACGATTGACAGCTTGCGGGAAGTAAATCTAGGGACAGAATAAGTGTAAGGCCCATATCCTAGCCCGTACCGTTCCTTAAGCTTCCGCGATCCTCTCCGTCGAATTCCGGCAACCCGCGACCCATAATCGGTGTTTGTGCGTGACCCTAAGTCGCATCCCATATATCTGAGTTGACTCGACTTAAGACTTGTACCATTGCGACCGTGCCATCGCCGCGGTTCCAATGCCGCGACTTACGCACCGGCGCGATACCCAGGCCAGGAGCTGTGGGCTCGCGTTTATTTCGAGGAAAACACCGAGCGTTGCGAATCCCGAGAGAATCTCTACCTAAACATCATATCAATCAATCAATCAATCAAGTACACATCCCATCTCTAGCCCATGCTTTCTTTCTTACCAAGACAAGCAACCTACCACCTAAGTCAACTCTCATATCACTCACACCCATCACCCATCACTCCATCCATCACCCATCACCTCTCTCTTACAACACCCTCTCCTCTCTCATTCCCTCTACCATTTTTCTAAGCAACCAAAGAGAGGGTGGACGTCCAAGCTTTCCAAGAGAGAAAAAGCCTAGTGTGTGGCCCACTTCCTACCCCTAAACTCCCATTTCCACCATTCAATCCTCATCTTCCACCATCAAAGTTGAAGCCAAGGAGCTTAGCATTCCAAGGAGCCTAGAAGAAGTAGAATTGGTGGGTGATCTTAGGAGTTCCAATCTTGATGATTTGAGGACCCACATGTGGTGGGACCCATTTGATGTATGCATTGTACGATAGGGAGGGCTCATAGTGGCGAAGCCCCTCCCCTCCACACGTCTCTCTCTCTCTCTCTCTCTCTCTCTCTCTCTCTCCTTTCATGTATGTTGGCCCACCCGATGTATGTGAATCCAGGCCATCCAGGGGCAGCGGCCCACTGTGATGCATGAAATCCACGTTGTCTGTCCAACGGGCAGGCCCTGTTGCTTGTCCGTTTGAACAAGCCTGGGCGGAGAGGGAAACCATAAATATCAGCTTTTTCCTAAAGTTGGTGGGTCCCACACATGTGGACCCATGTCAGGCCCGTATCCTAGACTGTACTGTTCCGTAGGCTTCCGCAGTCCCCCTAGTCGAATTTCGGTAACCCGCAATCTGTAATCGGTGTTTGCGTGCGACCCTGAGACGCATCATTTTAATTTGAGTCAGCTTAACCTGAGACTTGTACCAGTGTGACCACGCTGTTGACGCGGTTCCGACGCCGCGTCTCGCGTGTCGAGGCGATACCTAGGCCAGGAGATGTGGGCCCACGTTCACTTCGAGGAAAACACCGCACGTTGCAACCCATCACATCAAATGTCAAATACACTTCACATCACTCCCATCACTCACACCCATCCCCAAGTACAACTACCCATCCCCAAAAGTCAACTTTCCATCACTTCACCCATCCCTCTCCCCATCGGTCCATCACTCACATCACCTCTCTCTTTCTCTCATCTCTCTCTCATTTTCCTCCCAAGCTCCATGAGTGCAACCCACGTCCAAGCAAGATCCATGAGAGAGCTTTGTGTGGCTCACTTCCTACCCCAAGATCTCCCATCCTAGCCTTCCAACCTCCATCAACTTCCATCAAAGTTAAAGACAAGGAGCTAAGGAGTCCAAGGAGCTAAAGAACGAAGTCGATCGGTGGGTGATCCACTGTTGATTTTCATTTAAGGGCCCACTTATGATGGGACCCATTATTATGTATGTGTTGAAATCTAGAGGGGCCCATAGTGGCGGGGACCCTCCATCACCGCACGTATCTTTCTCTCTCCTCTCCCTTTTTCCTTGTATGATGGCCCACCTGATGATGCATGTATGGGACATCCACCGTCCATTTGGTGGAGCCCACCTTGCTGTCCATTTCGGGACAGGCTTGGGTGAAGTAAAATATAAAGATTAGCTTGGTCCTAACTGGTGGGCCATTCACGTGGACCCCACCGTTTTGTATGAGTAGGATGAGATCCATACCGTTCGTCCATAGGACCACCTTGATTTATGTATTTTAGCCCACACCGTCCAGCAGTAGGATGTGGGACCCACCCTGATGGACCCTACCATGATGTATATCCAACCAACCGTCTATTCATCTGGACGCTGGACCCCTTCTCCCCGTACAAAAAAGTAAAGTAGATATATAATATATGTTATTATATTACATCTATATATAAAGCATTATATATCATAATGGTAGGCCCCACGTGAGAGCCACACTGACGTGAGGTTTTTGTATCCACAACTTCCATACATGGACGTGATGTGGGACCCACCTTTACATATGTGTGTTATTCAAGCCGTCCGTCCTGGGCGGTCGGGGCCCACATTGATGTATGTATCTAATCCACACCGTCCACTTCTGGACGGTGCTGGATGAGCCACACATGATGTATGGGTCTTATCCACACCGTCCATAGTCTGGGATGGTGGGCCCCTCTGATGCAGATGTTATCTCCAACACCGTCACCCTACAGGCGAGCTCGTCTTGAGGCTCTGACAAAAAAATAATAATATATAATAACAATAATAAAAATGAAGCAGATTCAAATCGATGGTGGGCTACGTTCGTGGACCCCACCCATGATGTATCTGTTACATCCAAACCGTCCATTCACTTGGTGAGCTCGATCTAAGGCTTAAGGCAAAGAGGCAGATCCATATATCAAGTGGACCACACTCCAGAAACGGTGGGGAATGAACGCCTACCATTGAAACACCTTTTGGGAGTACAGGAGTTTTGGATAAGTATGAAATTTGTTTTCCTCTTTATCCAGGACTTTATGACCTTGAGAACAAATTGGATGAAAAATAATTATGGTGAGGTCCACCTTGATGTATGTGCTGTACATCCATGTTGTTCATCTGGTGGGCCCATTTGGGAAGTGCAGGCCCACCTGCTGGTTGTGCAGGGCCTACCTGCTGTGTGGCTCAACGTGATGTATGTGAGGCCCAGATGGAGAGGTCCATTGTGATGTATTTGAGGCCACACGAGATAGGGCCCGTTATGATGGAATTGCGGCCTAGATAGAGAGGCCCATTGTGATGTATATTGGGCCCATGAGTAAGGCCCGATGTGATATATACAAGGCCCATATGATGGGGCCCATCTGTTTGAATCTGAGGCCTATGGTCAAGGCCCATTGTGATATGTATTAGGCCCGTTAGTGCGACCCATTGATGTAGCCCAATTGATGTATATGAAGTCCATTGGTGCGGCCCGTGGATGCGGTCCACTTGATGTATATGAGGCCCATTAGTGCGGCCCGTCGATGCGTCCACTTGATGTATATGAGGCCCACTGGTCGGCCCATGTGATATGGCTGACTCGATATATGTGAGGCCCATTAGTGCGACCGTGGATGTGATCCGCTTGATGTATTTGATGGTCCATGGATTAAGGCCCAATGTGATGGATATAAGGGCCACGAGTGAGGCCCAATGAGACGTATGTGGGGCCTTTGTATAGGGCCGAATGTGATGTATATGAGGTCCATTACGATGTGTGATTACTCCATGATGTATGTAATATCTGGTGGGCCATGCCTTACGAGCAATGATGGTTTAATGTCCACATTGATGGGCAATGATGGTTAAATGTCCTCATTGTGACCTTCCCTTAGGCCCTTTATTAGTCCGATTCCGATTGTCGAGGCTGATTTCGATTATCGAGGCCGATTCTGATTGCCGGGCTGATTCTGATTATTGAGGTCGATTTCGAATATTGAGGCTGATTCTGATTGTTGAGGCCGATTATCGAGGCCGATTCTGAATATTGAGGCCGATTCCGATTGTTGAGGTCGATTGTATAGGCCGATTGTCGAGGCCCGATGTGATGTATATGCGGCCCATTTTTTAGGCCTATTATGACATGTATTCGGCCCGTGTTTGAGGCCCAATGTGATGTATATGTGGCCCGTATTTGAGGCCCATTGTGATGTGTATTCAGCCCGTGTTTAAGGCCCAATGTGATGTATATGAGGCCTATGTGATGAGGCCCATTGTGATGCATTTGAGGGTTAGGCAATGAAGTCCATTGTGACGTATATTATGCCCATGTGAGAGGCTCATCGTGATGTGTAATAAGCTCATGAGTGAGACCCATGGTGTTGTATATTAGGCCCTTGTGTGAGGCCATGGGTCCACTATATGTTAGGCTCTATGTGGGTTATCCCTTGGGGGTAATGTTGGTTAAATGCCCACATTGTCGAGGATGATTGTCGGTGCCGGTTATTGATTCTGATTATGAGTATGTGATAGCGTAGCATTATGATACATGCCCATACGCATCATCTGCATGTTTGTTATGAGATGTGATTGACCATTGCATATGTCATTTGGGCAGGTTGTTATGAGACTCCCAGATAGGCGGAGATTGTCTCGCACGAGCGCACGGTATGCGCATGATTGATGCATGACTGGATTGTATGACTCATGCATATTGCATTGTGTGTTGTGATTACTATACGCCCTATCGACATCAGGGCTTTAGCTTCCACAGGCATGTCGTGGATGGCTAGATGGGACACCGAAAATGTTTGGTTCGAGCATCTAGGCACTTTGGATGTCCGTGGGTGAAAGTCCCTAAACCTCTGTGGCCAAGAGACACCCCAACATCTTGACCAAGTAGATAAATGAGCGTCCGAGTGCCGAATACTAGTAGGTCACGTCTCCCAATGTGTCGTGGTCAGTTGGGAGGGGGTGTGGCCTTATTCGCCCGAGTGAGGGGCTATAAGCTAGGCTGAGTTTGACCAGCTCCCAAATGGGTCTGCTATCGATGAGCCGGGTAGGCATTGGTATGCTACTGGCAGGTGGGTAGTGAGGTCTTTTCCACTCGCTGGGCTACGCAGTCGGTTGGGGCGGTAGCCAGCTTGGAGTGTACTAGACTCCGGTGATGATCTCAGAGATGTACGGTGCTGATATGTGGACTTATTAAGCAGGAGTTGCATACTCATTCATTCATTCACTATTCACTCGGGCTGATGGTGCACAGCTATTTGTTACGTATACCATCGCAACGGCCAGGATTTTAGTTAGGGCGATCGACTAACTTGAGATCAGGAGTTTACCACGTTGAGTCTGACTATCCAAATTTAGGTATGGGACTGGTTTGGATAGAAGTCCTTTGTGGTGGACCCCGTAGCCTGCGATACTACGTACTATCATCCCGACTTCACACTCCATCTTGGTCATTTCATTCGCATCGCATATTGCATTGCATCCTCAACACATAGTATTTGGCTTACTATCTCCGTATTACATAGCTGATCTACATTGCTTCCTTAGTATATGATATTGGTTATTATATTTTTGCATCGCATAGCTTGGATAAGGCTGATGGTATTTATAGGCTTATCAGTATGTTCTCACATTATTCTGATATTGTATGATTTATGGGCTTGTCGGTATTTCCGTTTACTCTGATTACTCTGATATTGCTTACTTGGCACTTACCTTGTGCATACACTTTCATCACCCACTAAGCTTTCTATAAGCTTATGCATGATAGATGCGTGTAGGTAGTGTTAGGTTGCAGTAGCATTGAGCTTGGAGCATGCAACGGACCTCTGGAGCTTTGATTTTCGATATATGTATTTTCTTTTTTAGCATTGTATTCAAATGATTATATTAGTGGGTATGTGATGATTATGTTGCCTTTGTGATTTGGGTAAACTTGTGGTTATGCTTCTTACGAGATAAATTTACGTTGGAATATCCTCCTTGTAGGATCCCAGGATCGGAATCTGGCGTATGGGCGATGGGAACCGAGAATGGGGTACTACGGAGGTTGTTGGCACCAGATTCGGCGATAAGGATTCCTGTGAGTCCGATCTCTGGGTTTGGGGCGTGATAACCCACCTCATGCATGTATTCTATATATGGGCCGTCCATCTGGTGTGGGTCCCACGCAGCAGCAGCTGCTGCTGGATTGACGTCAGCGAGTTCTGTGGCCTGACCATAAGATATATGTTATATTCAAATCGTCCATCCATTTAGCAGGTGGGGCCCACCATGATGAAGTGTTGTAACCACACCGTCCAACCTACTGGATGGTGGGCCTCAACAGTTATAGCTGCTGTTGATGTCAGCAAGTTCTGTGGATCTGAGCATGAGGTATGTGTTATACCATATCGTCCATCCATTTGGCAGGTGGGGCCCATCCCACACATGCTGCACGTGTGGGCGGGTGGGGCCCACCTTAATGTATGTATTTTGCACCCGCACCGTCCATCCATGGATGGTGTTGTGAGGGGCCAATCGTGGTGTATTTGTTATCCTGGCCGTCCATCCATTTGGTGGGGTCCACCTTAATATATATATCTATAGCCACGCCATCCATCTGCTAGGGATTGTGGGCCTTTGATGCATGTATTCTATATCCAGCCATCCATTTGTTTGCTGTGTGGGTTGACCGTGATGTATGGGTCTTATCCACGCCGTCCGTTTACTAGACAGGTGGGGCCCACCTTGAAGTATGTATTATTTATCCAGTCGTCCGTCCATTTGCTGGACAAGCGGGGCCCACCTTGAGATGTGTGTATATCCACACGGTCCACTTAGGACCCACCTTTTATATATATATATATGTATGTATGCATGTATGTATGTATGTATGTATTTTACATCCACGCTGCCCATTGCTGGACATGGGATTCCACCATGATGCATGTGCATATTCGCACCATCCATGGACCCCCACGTGATGTACGTGTTTGATCCAAGCTATCCATCTAGTGGGGACCATTTGGAATGTGTAGGGCCCACCTTAATGTGATGCATTTATGGCCCATTATGTTGTATATGAGGCCCATATGATGAGGCCGATGTGATGTATGTGTGGCCCATATGTCTGGCCCGATGTGATGTATGTGTGGCCCATGAATGAGGCCCAAATGTGATGTATTTGAGGCACATGTTTGAGGCCCAAATGTGACGTATTTGAGGCTCATTGTGATGTATTTGAGGCCCATGGATGTGGCCCATTGTGATGTACTTGAGGCCCATGAGATATGACCCAATGTGATGTACATGTGAGGCCCATTACGATGTGTATAAGGCCCTCGAGTGAGGCCCATTGAGATGTATGTGAGGCCCTTGTGGAAGCCCAATGTGATGTATACGAGGCCCATTGTGATGTGTGATTCCACCATGATGTATGTAATGATGTTTATGATGCCCATTCATCTTCCTAGTTGGATCTAAATGGGCCATGCCTTGGGTGCAATGGTTAGGGGTGCACACGGGTCGGTTCGGTCTAGTTCTAGGGTGAAATCGGAACCGAACCATTCCTAACGGTTCTAGGATATTCGGAACTAGACCGTTAGCACCCTAGAACCGAACCAGAACTGAACCGTTAAAACCGGTTCGGTTCCCGATTGGTTCCACAATTCTGGGCTTTTTATGATCCAACCTAATTGCAGCTTTTATTTTATAATTTAGCCCATGTCCATTCGTGTTGTTATCCATTTGATGAATGGTTTAGATATTGCATAAGGTGTGCGAAAATGCATTTATGGAAATAATCAAATAATGAATTGTAAATCATAAATCATGAGTCAAATATGGAAACAATCAAAGGGTTCTTAGTTCGCTTTTAGGTTCGGTTCTGTGGTTCGGATCCACGATTTGGTTCTACAGATTAGTTCACGGTTTGGTTCGGTTCTACATACCCCCAAACCGAGAACCAAACCGATGTAATCGGTTCTTTAATTTTTAGAACCGGAACCGGAACCGGTGCACTCTAGAACTGGACCAAATCGGACTGTTTGGTTGGTTCCGGTCCGGTTCCACGGTTCTACCGGTTCAATGTGCACCCCTAGCAATGGTGGTTTAAAGTCCACATTGTGAGGGTAATAGTGGTTAAATGTTCGCATTGTAACCCTCCCTAAGGCCCATTGTTAGGCCCATTCTCATCTTCCCTTAGTGGGTTAACCCAAACCGTTGGGCCCCCATAATTGTTAGGCCCATTCTTGCAACACCCCGTTCCTCTGGTACACGGGTGTTACCTCTTAAACCTACATCAATGGAAATGGGTTCAATTAGCTAAATAACTTGAACTCATCATGTGCAGGATGAGACTTCTAGTCAACATTGAGGCCATCCATCAGAGTCTTTAGGAGCTGAAATAAACCCTACATCAGTCAGGAGAGTAAGCTTAACTGAACACTCCAAGTTAAGGCCATTATAGATCATCTGATCAAAGGATATTGGCACAACGCACTTGTTATCAACACTTGAGGATTAATTAGTGGCCAACCAGGCACTCAAAGCCCCTCAAATCCCCGTTTAGCCGTCAAAGCAAAGTCTCAGACTAATCTGACCATTGGATTGAGATGTATGGGCCGAATAAGCCCCGTAGAGAGTGATATGGCCCACCGGGGCCTCACATTCAACCCAAACTAGGCCAGGACCCCTAGACGGGGCCCCTAAGCCGATTGGACGGAGTAGATTTATCATAAACATTATAGTGGACCCCACACGAGGTGTGTGTGCACCATGTACCGTCGTGCACAATGTGCACTGGACTGAACAAAATGGTCAAACGGCCTTTGACCGAGCTAAACCACAAAAGTGGATTTTCTTCCTGCTAAACTCTCTGTTTGAAAATGGACGGACCATGGTCTCCAAAGTGGCCAACCCTAGCCACTATCTGGATGATCCAAACCATCCATCTTGCTTGTGAGATCCGTCCGACCAAAACCGTATAGGGTTTCGGACCCATGCATAGGAATGAGGGAGTTGGGCCGGAGCCGTTCAATCAATCATAAACGGCTAGGATCCTTGGATGAGGGGCCATCAGAAGGACTGCTGTGCAAACCAACATCAATTTGTCCAGAGGATTGCCGCCACCCACTTTCCAGCTAAGGAAGGGTCCTCTTACGGCCAAAAACGGTTGGGCAAACCAAAAAGGTGAAAAAGGAGTCTTTCCTTTTCTGAATAGGGGAAGCTGGCACACTTATGGCCGTCCCCTGTGAGGTAGTATGAGATGAGAAGGTAGGGTACCTCATCTCATGAGAAAATGATGAAAATCGGATCTTCTCGTGAGATAAACAGAAACTTGTGTTTGTGCCCCGAAAAGTGGGCCGCATACTGATCAGAAATCCCATCTGGTCCGCTCAAACGGACCAGATCATGATCTACCATTGATGACAAGATCGTCTTCCCCGTTAACCCATCCGAGCGTGATTAAGAGATGGGCCCCACCAGGGCTAAAAACCTGCTTTTCTGGTGGGCCAGGGCACCAGCAATCCATCCCCAAGTATGGATGGGCCCCATGCATGACCGTTTGTCAATCACGACCCTTGCTAAGAAGGAGTTCTTTTCCAACCGTTGGTAGCCTTTTTCCTACACCTATAAAAGGGCACTATTGCCCTCAGGATTCGCACCAGAGAAGGAGAGAGATGGAAAGAGAGAAAGAAAGGAAAGCGAGAGAGAGAGAGAGAGAGAGAGAGAGAGAGAGAGAGAGAGAGAGGGAGAAACAAGTCGATCGAGTGGACTCAGTGCACATTGCACCAACTCAGCCCATGAAAATCGGACTGAGTCGGGTCAGTGTGGGCCTGTACCTTCACAGCCAGAGAGAGAAGAAGAGGGAAAAAGAAAGAAAGAAGAGAGAGAGGAGAGAGAGAGAGAGAGAGAGAGAGAGAGAGAGAGAGAGAGAAGAGTGTAGGTGCGTGTGTTGCTACTTTCCAACTCGAGCTCGATCGAGTCAAGCCAGGTAATGCTCTTATCTCTCCATCTTCATCCAACCACAGCTGTTGAGACCATTGTCGAAACCAGGCCATGATGAGGGCTGACATATGGGCTGAAAATGGCCTCTAGCTTGGCCATTAGACCAGCCTCCTGCTGGTGCGAACAGTGGGCTGAAAACGGTCCTTAGTTGGGCCGAAGACAGGCCTTCATTAGGCCATGTAATGCAAGTCTCAACTGGGCCTTAAATCCAGCTGAAAGCGGGCCTCAGCTGAGTCATGCAACTAGTTTAAGACAGACCTCATACTGGGCCCTCAATCTAACCTAGTAACGACCCTTTAGGTGGGCCGAGATCTACCCCGAGTCAAGGCCAAAAATCGGATTGTTCTGGGCAGTTGTGTGGGCCAAAAACAACAACAAAAATGCTGAGATCAGTCTCAGTTCTAGGCCGATGCAGCCCCTGGTTTGAGGCATGGGTTGGGCCAAAGAATAGCCACGTTCGGGCCAGAGATTTGGGCCAAGTTTGGGCTGAAATCAGTCCAGAACTATACTGAAACTAGCCCAACGATGGGCTAGGATCAGCCGCACGAGTTGGACTGAAACTAGCCCAGAAATGGGCCGTTATGCAAAGCCAGATGATGGGCTGGAATCAGCCCTGGATCTGGGCTGATCAGACCCAGAAACGGGCCAAAACCAGCCCCACAACTGGGCTGTGATCGGACCCAGTTCTAGTCCAAAAGGACTGGGCCGAGGTCAGTGCTGTTTGGGCTGCGATCTGGGCCTGAATTCAGCCACGCCACACCTCACGGTGGGCCGCACCTGAGATGAATCTCAGTGGGCCTCACCATAAAACATGTGGGCCGCACTCTAGCAACAAGTGGGCTGCTGTGCTGGGCTAAAAAGACAGGTCCAGCCTAGACTGTCTTGGGCTGCAAGTTTAACCAGCAGGACTGGGCCAAATAGGGTCCAGTCCAACCCAATTTCTGGGCCGTCTATGGCCAACAACAATGGGCCACGATCAGGCCCAGTTCGGGGCTTGGTTAGAAATGAGTCAAGGCCTTCTAGGTGGCAGTGGGCCTCACTCAAGGATTGATGTGGGCCCTGGACTTTTGAAGTCGCATTACAGGCCCAACCCAACAATATCTAAGGCCATAAGGCCGGGCTTGAGATGGGGACAACAATGGGCTACCCAGCCCCATTTCTGGACTTGATGTGAGACCCAATGGATGGGCCAAGACAAGGCCCAACTTGACCCTTGATTAGGAATGATTTTGGGCCCAAAGCTGGACCACTTGTTGGGATAAAGTCGGGCGGGCCTGGTCACTCAAAGGCAGGCCCAACTGACCTTGTTCATGAGTCCTTTCATGCCTCCACGCAACTTCAATATGTTAGTTAACTATAGTCTTGAAAATACTATCTAATATAAGTTCTTGGGTTGGAAACAATCCTAGGAAATCAGTCACATGGCATTGAACCGTTAGTTAATCGTAGAAAATTGAAGCAAGAAAGGAGTTACAAACCCCTAGGTGATGACTTTTCCCCTTGGGCTTTCCATCTCTAAGTTACTTCAAACATAGTTTCCATCTAAGATCGTAATTTCTAGTTTAAAGTTCTAAGTTGATCTATACGTTATGAAATAACGATTACATGATAAGTTCACATACTAGTTCATTAATATTGACTATATACAATAATCATTGATTTCCATGTTTTAACATTTCATTACTTGATAGTTTATACTTCAACTTCATGATGTTACAAACCTTGCTACCATTATGTAATGCACCTTTACATGCTAGTAGGTTGTTGTGAATTGCTATAAACATTTAAACTCACAACATTTTACGTGGAGAATTCCACTATTGCATGTGAACCATGCTTGGGATGCAACTAGATATATTATGTGGATAATGGGACCCTCGACATCACTTATGGAGGGATCCCATTAAATGTTCCAAGGTGGAAAAACATCATGGGCCAGGGATGGTGGTCATGAGACACTATGCCTGAGCTGTCGGATTACACTGGGTACGAGCCCCCCGTAATGACCATTGAGTTGCACAAAAATGGCTGATTGTAATTGGAATAATAATGGTTGGCTAATCATGCATTCATAGCATAATGGCGATGACGGGTGACTAATTCTGGATGTTGTAGCACGTGCCCTTTATTTAGGGTATCGTTTCGCTAGCTCCCAGACCACCGACTATCGACTCTTGGTCACTATGTTGTATGAGTTATGCTACGCTAATGACCTACGTACGAGATATGTACAATGACTTGGCACCATGTTGTACGAGATATGCTACGCTAGTGACCGGTCTTATGCATGGGTGATGAGCCCAAGTCTGACTGGATGAGCATCCCCAGGTCGATGTCCATTCATCCATCCATGCATTATAATAAGATCGCATCTTGTTTGTTTTGTATGTATCATTGCTTTTCTTTACACTATGTTTACTAAGGCGGCAGTGTATAATCTTGAGGAGAATTCACACTGAGCTGACTACTCATCATCGAATATCCAACTATAGAGAGTATGCAAGTGTAAATGAAGAGGATGACAGTATTGGTCCTGGGGGCGTGATGGTGGAGTTTGAAGACAGATATTATGAAGATGAGCAGCAATAAGAAGCGGCCAATTACTTTGGGCTTAATCAGTAGTAGTAGTTCTCTTATGTTTGATTTGATACATTGATACTCTTAAAATTTTGTACCATGGCCCCCAGCAGAGTGGGCCAAATATTCAGATCTTACGATATCATTCATGCTTATTTATGCTATGACACTCTGATTTTGATACTTCCACAAGTTCTCTGATTTATTAACTCTTGGGTTTTTGGAACAAGTCTCGTACTCAGGTTCTGGAAACGGGGCGTTATAATTCTTGATATGAGGAGGCCGTCTAGGCCCATCCTTGATATGAGGAGAATACATCATCATCGTAAAGCATGCTTAATATAGCTCGATGATTCATCCTCATGCGCATCATATGTATGCTTGATATGAGGAATGATTGATCATAGCGTATGCCATCGGACGGATTATTATAGGACTCCCTGATAGGAGTTGACCACATCAGCGCGTGGTATACGCAGGATTGCTACATGACTGGATAGTTTGATTCATGCATTTCACATTGTGTGACATGATTACCGCATGCCCTAGCGACATCTGGGCTATAGCCTCCACAGTCATATCATGGATGACAGGATTGGACACTGGAAATATTTTTGTACATGGGGTGCGATTGATGTCCCTTGATGAAATTCCCTAAACCCTTATTGTACCAGTATGTCGCTCTAATGTCTAGACTAGTGGATGCTTTGAATGCAGAGTGCCGAATACCAGGAGGCTGCGCTTCCCACTGTGTCGTAGTTGGTTGGAAGGGGGTGCGGCTTACCCTCCCGAGAGGAGGGGACAAAGCTAGGCTACATTTGAACAACTCGAGGAATGGGTTCGCTATCGATGAGTCGAGCCCTATATTGTTAGGCGGATAGTCAGGTCTCTTCCACTCACCTTGTTGCGCACGATGTGGCGGCAATCTGGTTGTAATGTACTAGACCCCGATGATATTCCAAAGATAAATTGTATTGATATATGGATTTCGATGAGGACTGATGTGCTTGAGTTGCATTACATCTTGCATATGACATTTGGCCAGGTAGGCCTTGCATCGCATAGCCTTGGTACGGCTGATGGCATTCATGAGCATGCCAGCATGTTTCCTCATTACTCTAATACTGCATACTTGGCACTTACCTTGCGCACACACTTACGCCATCCTCTAAGCTTTCTATAAGCATACGCATGACCGTTGTGTGCAGGTGATGTTGGATTGTAGTAACGCAGAGGCAGGAGCGTGTGGCCGATCACCTTGGAGCTTGTCTTTCTTTGTATTTCCATTTCCGCATTGTACTCAAAGTTTTGATATACTAGATATGTGGTGATGTTGTTTTGTGACTTGGTTATGCTTGTGGTTATTTTCCATTACAAAAAAATTATATTGGAAATCCTCCTTATAGGATCCTAGGATCGGAATCTGACATTGGGTACCGGGAGCCGAGAATGGGGTACTACGGAGGCTGTCGGCACTGGATTCAGCGATCGAAAATTCTGTAAGCCTGGTTTCTGAGTTTGTGGCTTGACAAGAAGAACCTCGGAATACATTCATAAGCGCCAGTCTCTCTGAACAAGAAGCTAATCGGTATATTGAATTGTTGAAAGAAAACAAAGACGTGTTTGCCTGGACATACATTGAAATGCCAGGTTTGGAATCGTCAGTGGCGATGCATCTGTTAAATTTTCTAAAGACGAGAGGCTGATTAAACAAGCACAACGACAATTCCACCTAGAGCCGATCCCTTTGATTGAAGAAGAAGTGAATAAGCTAATTAAAGTTGGGTTTATCAAGAAGTCAAGTATCCTAAATGGATATCAAACATTGTCCCGGTGAAAAAGAAGAGCAGACAAATCAGAGTATGGATCGACTTCAGAGACTTAAATGAAGCATGTTCGAATGATGATTTCCCACTGCTGATCACCGAGCTGTTGATCGACAGTACGACTAAGTACGCTGGGTATAATCAGATAAGAATGGCCTCGAAAGATGAGGAAGCTACGACATTCAAGACATCGCTGAGAATTTACTGTTACAAGGTTATGCCGTTTGGACTCAAGAATGCTGGTAAAACATATCCGAGGGCGGTGCAGAATATATTCCACGACATGATGCACAAACATGTCGAATGTTATGTTGATGATCTGGTGGTTAGGTCAAATGACCATAAGAACATTGTAAACATCTGGTCTCAGTATTTCGTCGACTTAGGAAGAAGCAACTGAGGATGAATCCGTCTAAATGCGCGTTCGGTGTTTTGTCGAGAAAGTTCCTCGATTTTATTGTTAGGCACCAGGGAATTGAAGTTGATCTGGGAAAGATCAGAGCTATTTAGGAAATGCCACCTCCAAAAACACTGAAAGAATTAAAAAGTTTGCAAGGAAAATTGGCATATATTCGCTGCTTCATTTCTAATCTCACAGGAAGATGTCAGCCGTTTTCCCATCTAATGAAGAAAGGAGCGGAATTTGTGTGAGACTAGTCAGGCCAAAATGCATTTGATTCAATCAAAGAATTGTTGAAACAGCCCCCAGTACTAGCAACACCTGTGAAAGGTAGACCCCTCATTCTTTATATTTCTGCAGCAGAGAATTCATTGGGAGCCTTGTTAGCGCAAACAAATGAGAAAAGGAAGGAGATTGTGTTGTATTATCTAAGCAGAACTTTGATAGGAGCTGAATGCAACTATTCACCTATCAAGAAAGTGTGTTTAGCTCTGATTTTAAGGTGCAGAAATTGAGACATTATTGTCTCTCTTATGATATAATCTTGATCTAGCGTGCGGATAGTCTGAAGTTCTTAATGACGAGGCTAATGCTGTCAGGGAGACTGGCTAAATGGATGCTTTTATTGTCAGAATACATGATCACTTATGAACCAGCAAAAGTGGTAAAGGGATAAGCAGTGACAGATTTCTTGGCAGCCCACCTTGTGCCAGATAACGAAATGATCAGTGATGACTTTCCAGATGAGCAGGTAATGATGATACAATCGCGTGGTTTGCAGCAAATGTATTTTGACGGTGCCTCTAAAACTTCAGGAACATGTGCTGGGGTAGTATTTATTAGTCCGTAAGGTGACCTACTACCGTATTCCTTCACGTTAGGCACAACATCACTAATAATGAAGTTGAATATCAAGCTCTCATTATAGAGATGGAAATAAGTTTGCAAGGTGACTTACTGCCATATTCCTTCACGTTAGGCACAACATGCACTAATAACGAAGTTAAATATCAAGCTCTCATTATAGGGATGGAAATAGCTCAGGAAATGAAGATAAAAGCATTACAGATTTTTGGCGATTCTAAGCTAGTGATAAACCAACTTACGATCGAATTCGAAATAAGGAAGCAAGAACTCCTCTCGTATTATCGTCGCGCACAACAGTTGTTGGAGCAATTTCAAGATGTTGCAATCAAACATATATCGAGATCAGAGAACGCAATGGCAGACGGCTTGACTAGTTTGGTTGCAGCCTTGGCTTGTCCTAATCGAAGCCCTCTCCAAGTAACAATTGAAGAAAGAAGGTTTTTGCTGCCTGCTGAAGATGTCGAAGTTGCTGAAGTATTTCCTGTGTCATGTTTGGAGATTACGGTTGATGATTGACGTCAACCTTTTGTGGATTATCTCAAATATGATATCTTACTAGAAGATCTAGCGCAAAAGTTACAAATAAAGCAAAGGGCGCATAAATTCATTATGTGTAATGAAGAGCTTTACAGCAAGTCCTATAATGAGGTGCTGTTGAGATGCTTGAATATGAAAGAGGCGAATCAGATATTGCGCGAAGCACATTCAGGGGAATACGGGGCTCATCAGGCTGGTAGAAATTTGTTTCATTGAGTACATCGAATGGGGTATTATTGGCTTAAAATGTTTAAAGACGCAATTGATTATGCACGACGATGTCATGAATGTCAAATACCTGGCGATGTAATACATGTACCCCCTGAAGATTTACATCAGTCAGTAGCGTCTTTGCCCTTCGCAGCTTGGGGACTCGATGTTATCGGTCCTAAAAACCCATCATTATGCACGGCGATGTCATGAATGTCAAATACCTGGCGATGTAATACATGTACCCCCTGAAGATTTACATCAGTCAGTAGCGTCTTTGCCCTTCGCAGCTTGGGGACTCGATGTTATCGGTCCTAAAAACCCATCATCATCCAGAGGAAAACAGTACATTTCGGCAGCCATAGATTACTTCTCAAAGTGGACTGAAGCCATCGCATTGAGAAATGTCAAAGAGAATGATGTTGTGAATTTCATACGACATGCAATAATATACCGTTATGGTATTCTGAAGATAATCATCACTGATAATGGAACCCCATTTAAGAATGGGGGAATGGAGAAATTGTGACAAAAATTTGATATCCAACATTCATTCTCGACACCTTACTACCCGCCGGCTAATGGGTTGGCCGAAGCATTCAACAAGACGATTGTGAAAATATTGAAGAAAACAGTTGTAGGAAATAAATGCGATTGGGATGAGAAGTTGCAAGAAGCTCTATGGGCTTATCGAACTACTCATCGTACTATCACAAAAGCAATGTTATATATTCTTTGGTTTACAGGGTTGAAGCTGTTATCCCCATTGAAACGCAAGTTGCATCGCTCAGAATAGCAGTACATCAGTTGATTACTGATAATGAAAATGCTAAGATCAGGCTGACAGAGTTGGATCTGCTAGATGAACAGCGATTAGCGGCTCAACAGTGATTACAGTTATATCAAGCATGAATCTCTACTGCTTTTGACAGAAAGGTCAAGCATCGCTCCTTTAAAAGAGGCGATATGGTATTGATGTTAAGAAGGCCGATAGTGGTCACTCGCAAGATAGGGGGCAAGTTCGATCCTAAATGGGTTGGCCCATACATAATATCAAAAGTGTACTCTAATGGGGCCTATCGAGTGGTAGATTAAGATGGACGAGGCATAAGTATACTGGTGAATGCTCGTTTCATAAAAATATATCATCCCTGAATATACATGCGGTTTTGATTAAGAAGATTCACGGCATAATTCTTCTCAATCAAAAGGGGGCAGGCAAGAGCATACAAAGACAGAACTCTGTATTTCTTTTACATTGTATTTCTCTTTGAGTACTAATGAAGTGCAGGCCTTCAAAGCATATCAAATTCAAGCAAGTCAATGAAAAATGCCAATGATTGTTGCCATATCGCCAATGGTTATCACCAAAACCCCAAACGAATATCGCCAAATGCAAATTGCCAAGTCGCCAATGATTATCACGAAACGCCAAAGCTATTACTATCATTCTCTCGCTAGCACAAGGCTATTTAAATTTATCGAAATCAATAGCACCACCAAGTTGATATACTATTTTAATTATAAAATTTTGTTTCATATCATCAACGAGTGTGGTATGTTAATTTCGATATATTATTCCAGTAAGGCCAATTCATCATTTACAGGTGGCAGTATAGGAATTGCGATAATAATGTATGAGAATCGTAATAGCAATGTCGACTCATCACATATGAAAACGAACGCGCATAAGGCTTATTATTATTGGCGATGGCAATATGACAAGACTATATGGGTAGCAGTGTCACCTGTGGCCTTAAAAAGCCCAGAAAGAGCATCACGCGCACTCATGCGGGCAGTGACCTATGACATCTGTATAGCTTCAGGAAGCGTCACGTGGGCGGCCAGAGAGAGCCCCCTCGTGAATGGGTTTGACCTTGCAGATGAAGGAAAAGTGAGTCTCTGAAGCAGGATGACTCCCCAGATCCCTGGTTTGATTTCAGTAATAACGCATTAGGGAAAGTCTTTGAAGCAAGATGACAAGTCTCTTAAGTAAGAGACTTCTCATTGATGGACTGGCGGCCTTGGATTTGGTACTCAACGGTAGCCTTGTGCACCCCGTGAACTCTAGAGAGTTACTGTGGCCAACCCTGTGCGTAAATCCTATTAAGTTCACTGCCTCGGTAGCTTCACTGGGCCCCTCTGATGGATCGCAGTTTGTGAACTCCCTGGCGACGATAAGCCCCGTGAACTCTAGAGAGTTACAGCGACCATTCGTGTAAGACCAACTCCAACTATTTATGAGTCTAAACTATGATTGCTCTAACTACTTATGAGCCTAAACTGTGCGTGCAACTAACTGGAACCAAAACTTAGTTCCACCCATTCTAAAATATCATATAGGCAATGCTATGCTAACCATTATAATAGCTTATTACTTTGATTAGCATGTGCTTATCAAATATGCTTATGAGAATTGTTCAAGCTTAGAAATACTGTGATTAGTATGTGCATATCAAATATGCTTATGAGAATTGTTCAAGCTTAGAAATACTGTGAATCTTAAATCAATATGTAATTCTGAAAATGTGTATACTCATATGCTTCATATAAAAATGCGATGTCAAAATAAATGTGATAAAATAAAATGTTATATTTTCTGTTCGAATGCAATAATGTCGATCTTGGTCAATACATTTACTATTTTCTACTTCGAAGAAGATGAACTTTCAATGATGATATGTTTGTCTTTTTGAGGAAAACATCGATGTTTTTCTGTCTCTTGTCTAATTAATACTTCAGGAATATTGCCTTCCATAATTTGCAAGGGAGGAGGATAAAATTGTAAAGTGTCATAATTTTCTGCAGAAGATTCATGGGTATTCTTCAAAGGCGTACCAAAGGCTATCCATCCTTCAAGAGTATTAGCAGGCTTTGTTTCAAAAATAGTGTCTATTGAAGAAATCTTTATGCAGAATTGACCGGGACAAGGGGCATGGTTGGTTTCTTTGAAATAGCCTATGCCTTGGTCTTCTTAATAACTCCTTAGCTATGGTAGAAGAATATATATGGCATAGTTAGTCGGATAGTATCTGCGCACCAAATAGTACTAATGGGTCCACCATCACATCCAGGGATAGGAAGTATGGATTGGGTAGCCTTGGCCTGAGAGTATGAAGTGAGATCCCATATTAACATTCAAGAGTTGCCCCATATCAAGGCCTAATTATACGGCCCAATGCCACAGTTCCTAGATCTCGTGACAACAACACAGGTCTCCGGCACAGTCTGGTTAAATCCGAATTGACGAGCAAATCTACTTGGATAATATGGTTCACACCAGAATGCGCTACCTTCTCTTAAGGGAAGAGTACTAGATCTAATGGAAACAAGGAATGAACGTTCACCATAAGAGATAGAATTATCATAAACAACCTCTATGCCTTTCGGATGAATGGTGAATGGAAATTGGTGAAAATCAAAGGATCGCCATCTTCTATCTTGTGAGTGATCTGCCATGTGATTTTTCAACCATCTTCCTTAGCTGATAGTGTTGAAGAGGAAGTCGATGGGGATTTGAATATGCCCCTCTTGAGTCATCAAAGGTCCAAAGGAAATACACTCGTAGCTAGCCCACAAAGAAATGCCAAGGAGCACAAATCGAGAAAGATTGGAGTGTTGAATTTGTAGGGCCAGAAACTATATCCCTAAAAGCACGATATAGGGAGCACAAAACTGGAGGAGCTAATGAATGTCTCTGACCCTCAACCATCGCACCAGCAACTACAAAAAGGGATGGTCTAATGATATCCGCCTGTTCCGAGCTAGGGAATATTACTAAACTTAGCAAAAAAACTAATAAAGGCTGCTAATTCGCAAGAGTGGCTGTATTCAATGGTGCTTGTAATATTCTCACGAATGGTTTTGAGATCCTGATGATTATAGCCTGCAAAACTGCCAGATTAAAATAATATGGTTATTTCGGAGAAAGGATGAAGATCTGAAGAGAAAAAAAGTAAGAGAAAAGAAATTTACCGTAGTTTGCGAGAGAAATGAGCTAGCCATTCAAGAGAAGTAATGTGTCCAGGATGGGGGAAGTTAGCCAGTTCTCCGAAGAGTACAAGAGTGGTCTTTGAAATCTCAGATTTACCATTTTCTGCAGAGGCATGAGACAATTCCTCGTTTGAAGAAATATAAATATCAACGATGTTGCCCATGATGGGGAGGCCTGCTATACAGAGAAGATCCCATAGAGTGATGCTTATCTCACCCAGAGGAAGATGAAATGAGTTGGTAATTGGGGACCAAAAGTTAAGAAAGCCCTGAAGATAGCTGCGTCTCCATGAAAGTGTTCTGATGTGGCTATAATAGCATCAAGAAGATTGATTTGTTCCAGAGTGGCAATGTGTTTTCGAGCAACAGCACAGGCCTAGGCACTATAGAAATCTTGAGGAGACAAAAGACCCTTGGCTAGAAAATCATCTGTTCTCCAAGGTACATGACTAGCAAGGAAATATTGACGAGCAGTTTCAAAGAAATGAGTCGAGAAAGGCTGATGAGGATCGTGACAAGGACGTAGAAATCGCATTTTATATATCATGCCAGTCTTTTGACGTGAGTCCTTTCCTTCTACACGACCTGCCAAAATTCGGGGTTCTCTCATGATCCAGTTGTTTATAGAAACAAGGCTGCTTTGATGGATGGATGACTCACTATGTGGAATTGACCAATGGCGTTGTAAATTTATAGGGGAAGAGATGATTTTACCTGTATAGGGGTGGTGGAGCTCTAATACTTTTTCGTTAATTTCTACACAATCCCAAGTATGGCGAGAGAACTGTTCAAGTGCTGAGAAGGGCAAAGGACTCCTTTTCCTTAAAGACGAAGCTTCTGAATGTCTCATGATGGAAGAATGTTAAGAAAAGTATGAAGCTCTAAAGAGAGAAACTTAGGGCCCAAAAGGAAAAAGTTAGAAATTTCGACAGAATTTCGGAACAGAAGTTTCTGGCACTAAGTGCGGATGAGTTACGCGCACAAGTAGCAGAACAGTTATGTGCCTAGGAGATAGAAGAATTTTGAACTGAGGAATGATTGAGCAGTTCAGTATTTATAAACCAGGAGCATTGGCAGCAAGTTGCACGGGTGGAAGTTACGCGGACCGGCGCAACTCAGGTTCCACATGAAGAAGTTGATTCTTCATGTTGATTTAGAGAAATCAAATTTCGGATCTAGGTGGCATCTGTTGGAGCATGAAATTTGGTCAAGGAAAGAGGTTTCAAGAAGAAGAATTGAAGAATGAAATGAAGCATAAAGGTGAAGATACGGTGATTTGCACGGAACCCAAGTTGTGTGGGACCTAAGTTGCGCGGGTCCGGTAACTCGTCATGGTTGCGCTGGGCCATGCAACTCGTTTCAGGAAGAGATGAATTGGAAAATGCGAAGTGGTGTCCACGACATAAGATTCGAGGGCTCACACGTGCGAAAGCCTATAAATACCCCCTACCCCCTCATTTAGAGCATCAGATGTTTAGAAGACCAATGCCACTCCTGACGAGTTACGCGGGCCCGCGCAACTCCTCGGTAGACGCAACTCATAGAGTTGCACGGTATTCTTTGAGGCAGCACTATGCTGCATTTTTTTAGGTTTTCGGGCCTATTTAGGTGTTTCAAAGGGATTCTGACACTCCATCATATCAATGGGGGACGGAATGCATGGAAATGCCTCACAACTCATCTCCTTTGGGGATATGATTGATATGAGCTGGAATGCTACCAAAATTTATATTTGAGCCAATTCAATATTTGCATTTTTGTATTTTCTAAGAAATTCTATCTCGAAATCAAGGGATCAAAAGGATGTAATGAACTCAGAATGAATGAAATTGATGATTATTCTCTATGCTCTATCCTTTGTTAATATTGAGCGAGATAATTCACCAAATCAAAAAAATGCTTTTCGTTTCTGATTGAAACAACAATTACTCACAATTATTCCAGATTTAGATTTAGATGTTATTCTAGTTCTAGTTCTAGTTCTAGTTATTTCTAGAATATGTACAAGTTTAGTCCCTGTGGATTCGACCTCGGTCTTACCGAGTTATTACTACAATGCAACCTTACACTTGGGGTTGTGAACAAGTTTTTGGCGCCGTTGCCGGGGACTATAACTGCATTTTTTTGAGAATTAATTAGTATTAAAATTAGGTTAAATTAGGGATAATTTTTCTTCCTTGTTTTTAGGTTAGGATTTTCTATTTTTAGAAACTAACATTGTTTTCTGTTTTGTAGGATCTTAACATAGCAACTCCAATTCGGTAACCTCTTTTTAATTCTCTCTTTCTTTTTTAGATTTCTTATTTTCTGTAGCTTTTAGCTTTTTTATTTTTTATTTTATTTAAGGTTTAGTTGTTTAGTTACTTAAAGGCAGAGAGTGTTTCATGCTCAAGTGGGTCCGTGATAACACTCTTCATCTCTTGAGTGAAGGAGGATTGGTCGAAGGGTTGCCTATCCATCACCGGATTAGACATTACTTGAGATCTTTTGAATTAATTGAAGTTATGACTTCAAATCAACCTCAACGTCCAGTTGAGGAAGTTGAAGATGAGAATGAGGTGCATCATGCACCCCCACCTCATACTCTACGAGATTATTTACAACCGGCGCGGGCGAGTACACCTTTCTGCATGATATTCCCATTGAATGCAGGAACCGTGGATGTTAAACTTGGAATAATACAACTACTTCCTAAATTCCATGGACTAGAATATGGAAGTCCATACTTGCACATCAAAGAGCCAAACGTGTCTGAAGATATAGTGCGACTTAAATTGTTTCTTTCTCATTGAAAGAGAAAGCTAAGATGTGGATGCACTCCTTAAAGCCACGATATATCGGTACATGGGCCGAGATGACCTGGAAATTTCTCAAGAAGTTTTTTCCGTTTCATAAAACTAACACTTTAAGGAGGGCAATCATGAACTTCACCCAGAAAGAGGAAGAAACCTTCTTCCAATGCTGGGAAAGGTTTAAGGATCTCACAAATTCCTGTCCACATCATGGCTACAAAATATGACGAACAATAAGCTTTTTCTATGACTGATTAACTTCACCAATGCGCCAGTTTGTAGAGATGATTAGTAATGGTGAATTCATCAACAAGGAGGACGATGATGCCTGGGATTACCTTGATTAATTAACAGAAAACGCGCAATCATGGGACACCTCCCCAAGACCCACCACTTTTAAGCCTACTCAATCAAAGGAAAGAGGAGGAATTTATGTTTTAAAAGAGGAAGATGACATGAGTGCCAGGAAGTTAAGAAGGTAGACCCTATCAAACCCAATAAGGTAGGGGAAATTGTTTGTGGTATTTATGCTTGCAACATACATACAATTGAAAATTGTCCAACAATTTTTGCTTTTCAAGAATGAGCAATCGAATGCTGTAAACAACTACCAAAGACCTTGCAAAGGACCCACCTCGAATACATATAATTCTAGCTAGAGGAACCATCCAAATTTCAGTTGGAGGAATGGACAAACAACTAACCCACAATGTAACGCCCTGAAAATCGGGGGTCGAGTAACAACTCAACTCCTGAGTTCTAAAACATCACTTATGCAACATATATGCTTATGATTCAATGTTGTCTGTGTTAGTGCATTAATCATGAGTGAGATTATACCAAAACAGAAATTCATACTCTAGATCAAGTTGCAAAACACAAGCGGAAGACTGAAAGACATGAATAGACGTATATAAGTCAAAGATCACGATCGGTCTCCAGAGTATGAATACATCACTGAGTCACCATATACATGTAATAGTCTCAAAAATCAAAATGTCAAAATAGTACAACTACAATGATAATCCCTGTAGCCCCGTCAATCTGGATAGCCTAAGCGAAGCCACCGGAGAACCACTTATAAGAGAACTCGTCCTGATCATCGTAGTAGTCAAGCTCCACCTAAGGGGTCACGCCGTCATCTGAAATCAAGATAGAGTCTGGTTGGTGTTTAAAACACCGTCCCGTAACGTGGGAGTGAGTGATCAACTCAGTGGAATCATAGAGCAAAGGTTAACATGTTATCAATTCAATCAAGCAGTAATGATAAAGCAGTAAATCACACATCCTTAAGTAATCTTGTTAATACAAAAATGGTATGAATGTATGATGCATGCCCTCGCCTACGCTCCCTTAGCGACTTCATCTCACGTTCGCGCATGAACAACACTACCTCAGTGCTTGACCTACTACGCCTGAACGCATGCGTAATGCAGTGCATGCATATGATTACCAAGTTCTTATTAGTCTTTTTCATACCGCAGGGTTGGAAAACTAAGGTACCTCTCTTATATCATTCCCAAATAAGGATCCATTCTAGGGTCGTCAGTCCTAGTTAAACTCATATGATATTGCAGTTCTAGGTCGCTGCAAAGGGCTCATCGCCAAATCAGTACATGCCTAGTTCATACTCTAATTACTACGGAAAGGCTGACCCCTCAATGCAGGTTCAGTGTATGCTCGAGGTCACTACAAAGGGCATGTCTAGGGCTGCCAGGACTGTTGCACGGAATCGTTACACCACTCCCCCATCACCCATCACGGCTTCGTCACCAAAACAGTTTAGGCCGACAGCTCAAATACAGTATCCCATACCACCGTATTCGGCTAACGAGTCTAGTTTGCTCATTGGTCACTACGGGTGGGCTAGTCGCCCTGGCGTTGGCCGACAGCTCGACCATGGTGTCCCATACCACCATGTCTGGCTCATGAGTCTTAGTGGATCGAGGTACCAAGGTTAAAGGGATTCCATTGGTGAGTTTGGTGCCTTAGTTTCAAGCAGTAGCGTCCATACATGGTGAACATACATCGGCACATTGGGTTACTTGATGGGCTCGACTAGCGCGAGCGCACCCAAAGTTGATCGACATGAAGTGCATAAGCTCTCCGTGTGGCCTAACCACTGCCGACAACTTTAGTACGACTCGGGTTCGTCAAATACGTCCTACGTGGCGAATAAATCTCAGCCACGACTTCAAGCCTGTTACCGATTGCCTGGACTATAATATAGCCCCAATCACATTCAATCCTTAACCAAAAAAACATGTGGAGTAGTCAGAGCAGAATTAACAAAGTAATTCCAACATGTTAACAAGCATGTTATAAAGCACAATGTAAGCAGGAAATACAAATACATACATTTCATGGGTAAGCGATTAAATTAAACAACTTGTATGGAGGAAATCATACACATCTCTAAGGTAGTTGAGAATCCTATCTCAACACCTACCCTAAGCACTATCATCTAAGTACTTACTCATACAAGCATTTTTACAAACATTAGAATACACTTATTAACATACATATCACATATTGGCCAAAACATGTATTAGGGCGAATCCTTTTGCCGAGTAGTTATTACTCATATATCTAGCATATATACACAGTGATTAATCATGGCAAACACACTTTCATATTTTGTACGTATATAGTATTTTCTACAAATATACAGAATATACTATACGCCATAAATTGCATACATAACTGAATCGCAAAACGAACATCGCATTTTGCATGTGAAATAACACCCAGATCATGAATCTATCATTATCCGACATTGAAAGCGTTGAAAACCATAACCTAAGCGTCTATAGTCTGCACCTTATGCCTTAGAAGCGAGTAACAGACTCAGTTCAAACACCAAGTCTTTATCAACGGTAGAACGACAACCTATGGCATGAAATAGGTTAGCTATTTCATCACTTACACTAGTTGAATCTCTAGAACTGATTAGGGTTATGATTCTTACCCGAAAATGGAATTAGAATCGCCAGAAAAGTGATACGGTAGTGATGGATCGACATGTAGAATAACAGGATAGAGCAATAGGAATCTCCTCCCACTTCTCTCACACTTTCTCTCTCTTTACTCTCTTCTCTCTCTTAAGATTTTCTCAAATTCGTATGGAGTAAATGAGAGAGGGTTTAAGGTCCTTATATAGGCCCAGAATTACCGGAGATAGGCCCAGGGCCAAGGTATACTTAGGTTATGTCCAAAGAGCATCTGTTCCAGCTCAAGGGAGTTCTTCCGGAGCCCCCCCTTGAGCCAAAGGTCGAACTTAAGCTCCCTGACTATGGATCTAGGTCGAGTTAAGTTTTCATTCCAGTCGGGTTCCCAGATCACACGTGACGGACCAGTTTCAGTTTAACGGTCACTGGAACTCGATAAGGATTACAAGTACACTGCCATGTGTATGAAATTTCTCCTGATCCGAAGGTGTATTTGGTTTAGATTCTGACGGTCTGATTGCTTATATCAGGCCCGCAAGTGGCAAGTCTCAGATTACTTAAATTAGATTTAATTTCTAAAGAAAAACACGTTTTCTCACACACTTCACTCCGCGCTCAAGCGAATAGCCTTGAGACACTATATGGATTTGATTTCTAAGATGGTTGTCAAGCCCAGCAAGGCGGTCCTAAGCGCTTAGTCTCGTGGTTATCGGACTTTCGACGTGCGGTCCAGATCTGATACGGAGTTTCAATGTGCTCCCGAGAGCAGTTGAGTAATGAGATTGATCCTAGATTTTAGGGTAACCTAGCGTTACTGATCCTACAAGTTTTGGGTCTTGCAGATCGTATTTAAAGTGGATCAAGTGGATTTCGTAGCTAATCTTGTAACATCCCGAATTTTTGCCAACCTGGAATTAGACGTCCTTAGGCAATGGGTCGATCCTAACACCTTATTAACTTGTCAGAACTGAATCCCACAGTCTAAAATCGCTCCTTAACCCATTTCCTTCACAAATCCCACCCTTCACCACCTTGTTCTTTAAATTTTTTAAGTACTTTCACATTAGACACTATCTTAAAGTTTAGGTGATGAAGAACAATACTTAAACTAAACATTGCTACAAAGGACTAAGTACCACCTCAGGCCGAAATCACTCAGGACTAAATCCTTTAGAATTTAGGCGAGAATTAGCTAGTGTTAAACTAGAGTGCCTGTGAAATTAGCACCAATCACTTTAAATACGATCTGTAAGACCTAAAACTTGTAGATTCGTTGACGCTACATTACCCTAAAATTTAGGATCAATCTCATTACCCGTCTGCTTTCGGGAGCATCACGAAACTCCGTATCAAATCTGGACCGCACATGGGAAGTCCGATTAACACGAAGTTAAGGAATTAGGACCGCCTTGCTGGGCTTGACAACCATCTCGGAAATCAAATCCAGATAGTGTCCCAGCGCTATTCGCTTGAGTTCAGAGCGGGGAGTGTGAGAAATGCGAAAATAATTCTAAATTAAATCCAAAATAAATAAATCTGGTACCTCTCGCTTGCGGATCAGTTTTAACCAATCAGACCGTCAGAATCAGACCAAATTACACCCTCGGATCAGGGATATTTTTTCAAACATAACCATGTACTCGGAATCTCCGATCGAGATCTACTGACCGTTGAATTGAAACTGGTCCGACACGCGTGATCTGGAAATCCCACTGAAACGAAAACATAACTCCACCTGAATCTAGTGTCTGTGAGCTTAAGTCCGACCTTTGGCTCAAGGGGGCCCGCCAGAAGTGCTCCGTTGAGCTGAAACAGGGTCGCTTTGGTTACACCTAAGTATACCTTGCCCATAAGTTTATTTTGGAGTGTTTTTAAGCTATATAAGGACCTTAGAACCCTCTTTCTCACAGCCATACGAATTTGAGAGAAACCCTAGAGAGAGAAGAGAGAAAAGAGAGAGAAAGTGTGAGAGAAGTGGGGGAATCTCCCTACCACTTTTCCCTGCCGCTACACAGCCTCCACCACTCCGTTCTAATCGCTTTTCCGACGATTCCAGCGTCATTTCTAGGTAAGAAACCCTAACCCTAATCTGTTTTGGGGTTTTGATAGTTTTAGGTTATGAAATAGCTAACCTATTTTGTTCTATAGGTTGCCAAACTGCCGTAGACGAAGACTTAGCAAACCTATTGAATTCATTACGATTCTACGATAAAAGGTGCGGACTTTAGGTGTATAGGTTATGGTTTTCAACTCTTTCAATGTCAGATAATGATAGATTCATGATCTGCATGCAATTGAACATGTACAAAATGCTGTCTGTTTTCCGTTTCGATTAAAGATGAAGAATATGAAATTTTACATACTCTAGGTATTTGTAGAAAGTACCGTATACGTATAAATTTTGGAAATGTGTTTGCCATGATTATTTGCTGTATTGATATATTATATATGGATAAAATACTTGTTTGGCGAAAGGACTCGCCCTAATACATGTTTTGCTAATACACACTATGTATGTTAAAAGAGTGTATTCTAAGTGTTTGTGAAAATGACCGAATGAGTATATAATTCTCATTCGTGCTCGCCATGACTAATTGTCATGGATATATGATTTTTGTATTGGCGATCCCCCTTTGACAAAAGGATTTGCCCTAAATCACGCCACGGCCAGTATACACTATATATACTAAAACATGTAGCCCAAGTATTTGTGGAAATGACTAAATGAACATGGAACTTGGATTCCTGCTTACCATGACTATCCGTCGTGGGTGCTCGCGAGTTATCCATGGGGTAGCTCCCTAGTGAAAGGATTTGGCCTAATACCTGTGTGATCAACATACGTCAGGTATGTTGATGTATGTAATCTAAAATGTTTCTTGGAATGTCTGTATGAGTAGTAGTTAGTAAATTGTAATGTATAAGGGTGTTGAGATAAGATTCTCAACTACCTTAGTAATGTGTATAATTTCCTCCATGTTGTTTGTTTAGTTTAACCACTTACTTATGGAACGTATGTGTTTGAATTTCCTATTTGCATTGTGTTTTATAACATGCTTGTTAACATGTTTGAATTACTTGTTTATGTAATTCTGCTCTGATTACTTCACATGTTTAAGTTGTATTACATAAAAATCCGTGAAGGGTGATGGGGGAGCGGTGCAACGAGTGCGTGCAACAGCCCTGACAGCCCTAAGCGGATAATATTAGACTTTGGTTGTATGATTTGAATCTTGATCCATTACTGCTTTAACTATCTGCAATTGAATGTGATTGGGGCTATGATTATAGTCCAGGCAATCGGTAACGGGATTGAATTCGTGGTTGAGATTCATTTGCCATGTGAGATGTGTTCGATGAACTCGAATCATACTTCGGTTGGCGATAGTGGTTGGCTATACGAAGTACTTATGCGCTTCATATCGTTCAACTTGTTGTGCGATCGAGCTAGCCGAGCTCGTCAAGTAACCCGATCTGTCTAATGTATGTTCACCATGTTTGGATGCTACTGCTTGAACCTAGGGTACCAAACTTACCAGTGAAATCCCGTTAACCATAGTACCTCGATCCGCTAAGACTCATGAGCCGGGCATGGTGGTATGGGACACCGTGGTCGAGTTGTCGGCCTACGCTGGGGCCACGTGTCTCCCCGTAGTGACCAGTGAGCAACTAGACTCGTGAGCCAATTATGGTGGTATGGGACACTATATTCGTGCTGTCCGCATACATTGATAAGGTGATGGGGGAGTAGTGCAACGATTGCGAGCAACAACCCTGACAGCCCTTTGTAGTGACCTCGAGCATACTCTGAATTTGCGGTGAGGCGACGAGTTTTGCCGCAGTGAATAGAGTATGAACTAGGCCTGTATCAAATTTAGTGATGAACCGTTAAAAAGGTGATGGGGGAGTGGTGTAACCATTGTGCGTAACAGCCCTGACAGCCTTTGCAATGACCTAGAAACACACCATCGTATGAGATTAACTAGGACTGACGACCCTAGAATGGATCATGTTTGGGAATGATACAAGAGAGGTATCTTAGTTTCCCAATCCTGCTGTTTGAAATGGACTAATAATAACTCGGTAATCATGCTCATCATGGTATTGCATGTGCCTGGAAGATGTGGAGCACTGAGGGATGAAAGCATGCCGCGAACGTAAGATGGTGTCGCACGAGGGAGTGTGTGGTGAGGGCATACATCATGACTGCATTCCTTACTTACATTAACAAGAGTATTTAGAATTGTTTGATTGTACTGCTTTATCATTACTGCTTGACTGAATTGATAACATGTTAACCTATGCTTTATTGTTCCACTGAGTTAGCTACTCACTCCCACGTTACGGGATGGTGTTCCGAACACCCACCAGACTTTGTCTGATTGCAGATGGCGACGCTACTCCTGAGGCGGAGCCGGACCTTATAATGACAATGATGCTTGTTCGTATAAGCTGTATGCTGACGGCTTCACGTGAGCCGTGACTTGATCGACGGAATTACAGGGATGTTGACTAGATGACACTAAACATTTGGTATAATTTGAATTGTACTTGTAATTCATTAACCTGGTAACCTTATCACACTCTGGAGACTTGCCATAGTTTATTTTATATTTTATATATCTATCACAGTCTTCCGCTTGCAATTTAACTGTCTCTGGAGTATGATATGCTGTTTTGGCTTAATCTCACTCATGTTCAATGCACTAATACAGACAACATTCAATCATCATTCATTTTGTTGCATAAGTGATGCGTTGGAACTTAGGAGTTGAGTTTATGCTCGACCCCCGATTTTCAAGGCGTTACAAATCTAGTTTAACACTTAGTTACTTTTGTCTAATTCCTAAAGGATTTGATCTTGAGTGATTTCTGCCTGAGGTGGTACTCGGGTCTTTGTACGGAATTTTCCGAGACGTTACAATCTACCCCCCTTAAAAAAAATTCATCCTCGAAATTAGTACCTTTTCATACTCCTCGAGAATCTGAGGGTAGTTCTTTCTGACCTCAACCTCTGTCTCCCAAGTAGCCTCTTCCTCAGTGTGATGCGTCCACAATACTTTCACAAGTGGGATGACCTTGCTACGCAACACCTGCTCCTTCCTATCTAGAATACGTGTCAGACGCAGTACATATGTAGCGTCTTCGCTTAACTTTACCTGCTCCCACTTAATAATGTGGGAAGGGTCAGGAATGTATTTCTTCAGCATAAATACATGAAATACGTTGTGTACGCCCGCAAGTGGTGTGGGCAAAGCAAGACGGTATGCCACCACATCCACTCGGTCTAATATCTGGAATGGGCCAATAAACCGCTATGTAAGTTTCCCCTTCTTGCCAAACCGAAGGACTCCCTTCATGGGGGAAACTCGGAGGAATACATGGTCCCCAACTTCAAACTCTAGTAGTCTCTGCCTCGTAACAGCGTAACTCTTCTGTCTGCTCTGCGCTATAAGAAGTCGACGCCTGATAATGTCGATCTTCTTTGAGGTAGCCTATACTAACTCTGGGCCAATCAAACTACGTTTGCCAACCTCTGTCCAACAATGCGGTGCTCGGTAAGGGCGCCCGTACAAGGCCTCATAAGGAGCCATACCAATACTCGCCTGGAAGCTGTTATTATAGGTGAACTCTGCATACGGGAGACAATCATCCCAACTGTCCTTGAAGTCCAAAATACAAGCTTGCAGCATATCCTCCAAAATCTGATTCACCCGCTCCGTCTACTCATCGGTCTGTGGGTGGAATGCAATACTGAACTTCAACTTCACACCCATCGCTTCCTAGATACGAGTCCAGAAGATAGATGTGAATCGCGTGTCTCTGTCTGACACAATCTCCAAGGAAACTCCATGCAGACGCACTATCTCCTTAATGTACAATCTGGCCAACTCGTCTGTGGAGTTCGAAACTCTGAGCGAAAGGAAATGAGCCGACTTTGTCAACCGGTCAACGATCACCCAGATGGAATCATGTCCCTTCCTCGTCTTTGGCAGCTCCGATATGAAATTCATAGAGATGAAGTCCCACTTCCATTCAGCTATGGGCATGGGCTGAAGCAGTCCAGGAGGTCGGCGATGTTCAGCCTTGACCTGTTGGCACGTGAGACAACGGGAGACATATTCTTCTATATGAGCCTTCATATTGTCCCACCAATACGACCTCTTTAGGTCCTGATACATCTTCGTGCTACCAGGATGCATCACAAGCTTCGATCTGTGGGCAGCCTCGAGAATCTCCTGTCTCAAGTCATGAATGTTTGGGACGCATAGGTGGCCACGGTATCGTAGGCTCCCATCTGTGCCAACTCTCCACTCGGAGTCCTTGTCATCGTTAGCTTGCTTTCTAAGCTCAATCAGCTGCTTATCGTTTTTCTGGGCTTCGATAATCTTGTCGTCAATAAGTGGCCGCACCCGAATGTGCGCGACACTCTCAAATGGCTCCTCCATGGTGAGTTTCTGCTCGAAGTCCCGCATGAACTCTATCATATCCCACTCTGCTATCATAAGCGGAGTTGCAAATACTATAGCCTTCTTATGGCTCAACGCATCTGCCACAAGGTTAGCCTTGCCAGGATGATAGGAAACCTTGAACTTAAAGTCGTTCAAGGTTTCCATCCATCGGCGTTGCCTCATATTCAAGTCCCGCTGAGTGAATATATAGCGAAGGCTCTTGCAGTCACAAAAAAGCTTGAACTCCTCTCCGTAGAGGTAATGTCTCCAGAGCTTTAATGTAAATATGACCGCTGCTAACTCGAGGTCGTGCGTAGGTTAATTCTCCTCGTGTTTCCTCAACTGTCTCGAGGCATATGCAATCACCCTGTCCTTCTGCATAAGGACACATCCCAAACCAACTCGAGACGCGTCGGTGTAAATCGTATACTTGACCCCTTGCTCTGGCAATACTAGCACAGGGGCGGACGTCAGTTTGTCCTTCAGCTCCTGAAACGCTGTTTCCGCCTTCTCATTTCAGGCGAACTTCAGATCCTTCGGTGTCAACTGAGACAACGGTCTGGATATCTTCGAGAAATTCTGAATGAATCATCCATAGTAACCAGCGAGTCCTAGAAAACTCCTCACCTCAGTAACTGAACCAGGCTGCTTCCAGTCCTGAACTGCGGCTACCTTAGCAAGGTCCACCGTTATTCCTTCCTTGTACACCACATGTCCCAGGAACTTGACTTCCTCTTTCCAGAAGTCGCACTTCTTGTACTGTGCGAACAACTGGTTCTTCCTCAGAGTGTCTAAGACTGCTTGTAGGTGTTCCTCGTACTCTTCCTGACTCTCAGAATATATTAGAATGTTATCTATGAACACAATGACGAATCGGAACAAAAACGGCCGAAATACCCTGTTCATCAAGTCCATGAACATGGCCGGTGCGTTCGTAAGACCGAACGACATCACGAGAAACTCGTAGTGCCCAAAACTGGTTCTGAAAGTAGTCTTCTGTACATCTTCATCCCCGATGCACTACTGATGATATGTAAGACCTGTGTCCTAAATCGTACAGTTTCGTAGGTTCTTGTGATCTTTCCTGATGAATTCCGGCAACCTTCGACCCTTAACTGGCAATTACGCGCGACCCTGAGTTACACGCCGTCAACCCGAGTCAACTCAACCCAAGTCTAGTACCCTAACGACCACGCCGTCGCCGCTGTTCCAATGCCTCGTCTGGCGCACCGAGGCGATACCCAGGCCAGGAGATGTGGGCTCACGTTCAGTTCGAGGAAAACGTCACGCGTTGCAAAACCCAAGAGAATCTTTACGACTTGTCACTTCAATCAATCAATCACCTCATGTCAAGTATACATCACCTTTCACCCATCCCCAAGCAACCCCTGAAGTGAACACTCTCTCACTCTCTCTCTCCACCCATCAAGTACACCTATCCATCACTCACATCTCTCACCTATCACCTCTCTTTCTCTTCCTCATTTCTCTCTCATTTTATCCCAAGCTCCATGAGAGCAACCCACTTCCATGGCTTCCATGGAGGAGAAGCTAGTATGGCCAACTTCCTAACTCCCATCTCCACCATCCAAGTTTGATCCCGACCGTTGAAATTGTTCATTTAGAGCTCTAGCATGCATTGGCGGAAGAAGGAAGGAGAGATCTAAGGTGAGTGTTCATCATCTCGTTGTTTTGATTTAGGACCCACATATGGTGGGACCCATCTTGATGTATGCATTGTATTGAGGGGCCCATAGTGGCGGGCCCCTCCTCCATCCGTTTTCCCTCCATCTCATCAAATTCTCTCTCTCTCTATCTCTTGCTTTCCCATCTAGTGGCCCACCTTGATGCATGATACTATCCACTCCGTCCATCATATGGACGATGGAGTGGAAACCCCACCCTGATTTATGTTGTTGTCTACCGTCCAGCAGGTTTAGACGGTGGAGTAAACACAAATGTTGGCTTGATTCAAGCAGCTGGTGGGCCACACGTTCTGGCCATCGTAATGTAAATGTTTCACCTATACCGTCCAAATGTGGTGGACGTGGGAGCCACCATGATGTCTGCATTTCATCCACGTTGCCCACCATGAGGTATGTCATTATCCACACCGTTAAATCTGGTGGGTCCCATCTGGAACCACAATGATGTATGGGTTTTACCGGTACCATCCATCGGGTGGGGCCCACCTTAAGGTTTGTGTACATGCCAACCGTCCATCCATTTGCAGCTGGGACGAGCAGGAGCTTTGAGTAGCCACTGTGATGTATGTGTTACATCCACACCGTCCATCTGGACATGTGTGGCCCACCTTTGATGAAAGTATTAACCCACGCCGTCCATCCGTTTGATCTGGTTCATGCGCCCCACCATGATCCCGAGCATTTAATCAGCACCGTCCAGAGCATCCAGGGGTCTCTGGACGGTGGCTTTTCTTTATATTCCATGTTATAATATATTATATTGATATTATAATATATTATATGATATATGTTGTAGTGGGCCACTAAGTGGACCGCACCATGATGTATGCTTATATCTGCATCGTCTAATTGCTAGACGGTGCAGTGGTTATGTTATCCAGACCGTCCATTCAATGGACACGGTCATGGACACCATGATACATGTATTGTATCCCTGCCGTCCCACTGATTTGGACGTAGGGACCACATGTGATGTACGTGGTAGCAGATTCAACTATATAACTGCTGTGTTAAATATATATATATAGATATATATATATATATATATATATATATATATATATATATATATATATATATAATATTATCTATATAGCTGGTGGGCCCACGTGGAACCCACCAGATGTAAGTATTTTATCCCTCCCATCCACCGTCCAGTGGATTGGACGGTGGATAACCCACGATGATGCATACTTTCATCCGCACCGTCCACTATGTGGGACGATGGGACCCACCTCCATGTACGTTAAATCCACGCCTTGCATCCATCGTGATGCGTGTGTTTCATCTGCACCGTCCATGTGGACGGTGCCATGCACAGCCCTCCCCCTGGTGTGTTTCATCCTGCCGTCCATCCGTTTTGATGGTGGGACCCATCTGTCCCATTGACGTCAGCAAGTTCTGTGGGTCCCACTTGATGTACATGTACGTCCCAATAGTCCTGATGGTGGGACCCGCTGTTGGACAATGTTTGGATGGTGCCGGGTTACATGGACAATATTTGGGTGGTGCTGATTTACACGGACAGTATTTAGTTGGTGCCAATTTACCTGGGCAATGTTTGGACCGTGTTGATCAGCATACGTGTGTCATGTGTGCAGTGATACACATGTTACACCTACAACTATTGAAATGGTTTTTTGTGCGGCCCATATGATGATGCCCACCTTGATGTATTTGTGGCCGTCTATGAGGCCCACCTTGATGTATTTGTGGCCATCCATGAGGCCCGCCTTGATGTATACGAGGCCCCGTTGTCGCGGCCCATCTGATGTATATAAGCCCATGTAATGTGAATTCGACCTATGAGATGCAGCCCACTAATGTGTATGAGGCCCATTAGTGTGGCCCATTGATGTAGCCACTTGATGTGTATGAGGCCCATTAGTGCGGCCCATTGATGTAGCCACTTGATGTGTATGAGGCCCATTAGTGCGGCTCATTGATGCAGCCGACTTGATGTACACGAGGCCCATTATGATGTGTATTAGGCCCTTATCATACGGCTCATTGTGACGTGTATTGGGCCCATGACGCGTGACCCATTTGATGTATTCGAGACCCAGATACATGGCCCGTTTGATGCATATGAGACCCATGTGTAGGGCCCACCTATTGTGTATTCGAAGCCCATGGGTTGTGGCCCATTGTGATGTATTTGAGGCCCAGGTGCGAGGCCCATTATGATATATTTGAGGCCCAGGTGTGAGGCCCACCTATTGTGTATTCGAGGCCCGATGAGATGTATGTTGGCCCATATGACGAGGCCTATGTGACGTAAATGAGGTCTATGTGATTGTACGTAAAGCCATGGGCCCATTATATGTTTGGCCCTATGTAGGCCACTCCTTGGGAACAATGTTGGTTAGATGTCTACATTGATGGGCAATAATGGTTGGATGCCCACATTGTGACCTTCCCTTAGGCCTTGTTAGGCCCATTCTCATCATTCCCTTAGTGGGTTAACCCAAATAAGTGGGCCCCATTCGCCATAGACGGAGGGCTCCGTGCTATCAGATTTGATATAACCACGACTGAGTGCCGATCTTTATAATATGGTTGATCGACCGATCTGCTTTGTTTATCTACTGATTATCGGTGCCGATTATCGAGACCGACGCCGATTATCGACCCTGATTATCGGTGCCGATTATCGTGGCTGATTGCCGATTCCGATTGACTTGACCAATTGCCGATTAGCAATCAAGGCCATTTATCATGACCGACTGCCGATTTCGATTGACGTGACCGATTTACCGATTCCGATTATTGACCGATTCTGATTGTCATGGCCGATTGCCGATTAGCGATCGAAGCCGATTATCGTGACCGATTGACGATTTTCAATTGACGTGACCGATTTGCCGATTTCGATTATCGATCGATTCCGATTGACGTGACCGATTTGCCAATTCTGATTATCGATCGATTCCAATTGTCATGACCGATTTGCCGATTTCGATTGTCGAGGCCGAGTATCGAGGCCGATTCCGAGTGTCGATTCTAATCGTTGAGGCTGATTCTGATTGTCGAGGCCCATTGTGATGTATTCGAGGCCCATGAGACGTGGCCCATTGTGATATATTTCCGGCCCATATGATGAGGCCCGATTTGATGTATGTTAGGCCCGTGGGAGCGGCCCATTGCCATGTATATTAGACCCGTGAGATGCGACCCACTTGATGTATATGTGGCCCATGAGTGAGGCCCATCGCGATGTGTATTAAGCTCTTAAGTGAGGCCCGTGGTGTTGTATATTTAGTCTTAGTGTGAGGCCATGAGTCCACTGTATGTTAGGCTCTATATGGGCCATTCATTGGGGGCAATGTTGGTTAAATGTCCACATTGTTGAGGTTGATTGTCGATGTCTGTTATTGAAACTGATTATGAGTATGTGACCACATAGCACCATGATACATGCTCATACGCATCATCTGTATGTTTGTTATGAGATGTGGTTGACCATTGTATATATCATTGGGCAGATTGTTATGAGACTCCCCGATAGGCGGAGGTTATCTCACATGAGCACACAATATGCGCAGGATTGGTGCATGACTGGATTGCATGACTCATGCATCTTGCATTATGTGTTATGATTACTGTACTCCCTAGTGACATCAGGGCCGTAGTCTCCACAGGCATATCGTGGATGACCAGATGGGACACCGGAAATGTTTGGTTCGAACATTGGGCTGCCATAGATGGCCCTGGGTGAAAATCCCTAAAACCCTCTTAGTACCAGAGGACGCCCCGACGCCGAGACCGAGTTGATACATGAGCGCCCGAGTGCCAAATATTAGGAGGCCGCGTCTCCCACTGTGTCGTGGTCGATTAGGAGGGGGTGTGGCCTTACCCGCCCGAGCGTAGGGGCATTACTAGGCTGAGTCTGACCAGCTCGAGGAATGAGTCCGCTATCGACATACCGAATAGCTATTGGCAGACTATTGGTCAGGCGGATAGTGAGGTTTCTTACGCTCACTTGGATTGTGTGGCTAGGAGAGCGGCAGTGCCATTTGGAGTGTACTAAACCTCGGTGATGATCCTAGAGATGAACCGTACTGATATGTGGACTTATTGAGCAGGATTTGCATACTTATTCATTCATTCATTCACTATCCACTCGGGCTGGTGGTACGTAACTATTTGTTATGTGAATTTTCACAATGGCCAGGATTTCGGTTGGGGCGCGCGACTAACCTGAGATCAGGAGTTTACCACATCGAGTCTGACTATCTAAATTTAGGTATGGGACTGGTTTGAATAGAAGTCCCTTGTGATGGACCCCATAACTTACGATAGTACGTACTATCATCCCGACTTCACACTCCAGCATGGTCATTCCATTTGCACTGCATATTGTATTACATTCGTGGCATATGACGTTTTGGGTTACCTGTGTTTCTACATTTACGTGGTTTAGATACGGCATCTGATATTTGACTCTTTATGACTCCTCATTTGTATAGTCGATCTGTATCGTGTATTCTGATATTGCTTGACTCATGGACATGCCAGTATTTTCGCTTACTCTGATAATATATGATTCATGACCTTGTGCCTATTTCGACATTGTATGATTATGACATTGCGTTGAATACTTGACACTTTCCTTGTGCACACACTTACACCACCCTCTAAGCTTTCTATAAGCTTATGCACGATAGATGCATGCAGGTGATGTTAGGTTGCAGCAGTGTTGAGCTTGGAGCGTGCGACAGTCTTCTGGAGCTTGATTTTCAATTTTTGTATTTCCCTTTTAGCATTGTATTCAAATGATTATATTAGTAGATATGTGATGATGATGTTGCCTTTGTGAATTGGGTAATCTTGTGGTTATGCTTATTGTGAGTTAAATGTACATTGGAAAATCCTCCTTGTAGGATCCCAGGATCGGAATCTGGCATATGGACACTAGGAGCTGAGAATGGGGTACTACGGAGGCTGTCGGCACCGAATTCGGCGATCGGGATTCCAGTGAATTCGATTTCCGGATTTGGGGCGTGACATGATACCCTGACTGTAGGTCGATTTTCGAAAAATACTTTGCCCCCTTCAACTGATCAAATAGATTATCTATCTTGGGCAAAGGGTACTTATTCTTCACCGTCACTTGGTTTAACCTGCGGTAGTCGATACACGATCGTTGTGATCCATCCTTCTTCTTGACAAACAATACAGGTGCTCCCCAAGGAGATACACTGGGTCGTATAAAACCTGACCTCAACAGATCATCGATCTGTCTTCTCAGTTCCTCCATCTCGCATGGAGGCATGCGGTATGTCGACAATGAAATTGTAACGCCCTGAAAATCGGGGGTCGAGCATAAACTCAACTCCCGAGTTCTAACGCATCACTTATGCAACAAAATGAATGATGATTGAATGTTGTCTGTATTAGTGCATTGAACATGAGTGAGATTAAGCCAAAACAGCATATCATACTCCAGAGACAGTTAAATTGCAAGCGGAAGACTGTGATAGATATATAAAATATAAAAACTGTGGTGAGTCTCCAGAGTGTGATAATGTTACCAGGTTAACTATTTATAAGTACAATTTCAAATTATACAAAGTTATGTAAGGTCATCTAGTCAATATCCTAGAAAGCCCCGTCGATCAGGACACGGCTCACAGGAACTCGCCTGAAACACCATAAAAGAGGAATCCTCCTCATCCTCATAAAAGTCCGGTTCCGCTTCACAGCATCGCCATCATCTGAAACTCAAACAAATCTGGTTAGTGTGTACAACACAGTCCCGTAACGTGGGAGTGAGTGATCAACTCAGTGGAACAGTAAAGCATAGGTTAACATGTTATTAACTCAGTCAAGCAGTAATGATGAAGCAGTACAATCAAACAATTCTAAATACTCTTATTAATGCAAGTATGAATGCAGTCATGATGTATGCCCTCACCACACACTCCCTCGTGCGACACCATCTTACGTTCACGGCATGCTTTCATCCCTCAGTGCTCCACATCTTCCAGGCACATGTAATGCAATGGTGAGCATGGTTACCGAGTTGTTATTAGTCCATTTCAAACAGCAGTATTGGGAAACTAATGTACCTCCCTTGTATCATTCCCAAACATGATCCATTCTAGGGTCGTCAGTCCTAGTTAATCTCATACGATATTATGGTTTGAGAGGCATCGCGAAGGTATCACAAAGGACTCGTCACTCATCAGTACGGATACAGATCTCACAGTATGCGGCTCAATTGCTGGCCGTCAGCTCGAATACAGGTCTCACCATACTCGGCTCAATCGCTAGCCGTCAAATCGAATACAGGTCTCACCGTACTCGGCTCAACTCATGCTCTAGTTGTTGCGAAGGACTCATCGCCAATCACAGACTTTAGAGTATACTCGAAGACACTATGAAGGGCTCGTCGCCCGTCAGCACAAATACAGGTCTCACCGTATTCGGCTCTCGCTGTAGGTGTCGACAGCTCGAATACAGTGTCTCATACCATCGTATTCGGCTCACGAGTCTGGTTGCTCAATGGACACTATGGGGAGGCACGTGCCCCAGCGTAGGCCGACAGCTCGACCATGGTGTCCCATACTACTATGCCCGGTTCATGAGTCTTAGCGGATTGAAGTATCATGGTTAGAGGGGATTTCACTGGTAAGTTTGGTACCCTAGGTTCAAGCAGAGGCATCCAAACATGGTGAACATACATAAGACAGATCGGGTTGCTTGACGAGCTCGGCTAGCTCGAGTGCACAACAAGTTGGACGATATGAAGCGCATAAGCACTTCGTGTGGCCGACCACCATCGCCAACCGAAGTACGACTTGGGTTCGTCGAACACATCTCACATGGCAAATGAATCTCAGCCACGAATTCAATCCCGTTACCGATTTCCTAGACTATAAAATAGCCCCAATCACATTCAATTACGGAACAGTTAAAGCAGTAATGGATCAAAATTTCAAATCATACAATCAAATATCCAATATTGTCTGCTTTAGGTTGCCAGGGCTGTTGCACAGAATCGTTACACCACTCCCCCGTCACCCTTCACGACCTTTATGGAATACAACTTAAACATGAATTTAAACATATGCATTACATAGATAAAATCGTACAATCAGTTGAGCATGTTATGAAGTACAACATAAGCATGAGTTTGTACATATTCAATTCCTAATCACACAGATATCTAAAGAAATCATACACATAGTTAGAGGAGTTAAAAATTATATCTCAACACCCTTATACATTACAATTTACTAACTACTACTCATTCAGACATTTCATCAAACACTTTAGACTACATACATCAACATACATGACCTATGTTGATCACATAGATATTAGGCCAAATCCGTTCACTAGGGAGTTGCCCCAATTATAACACGCTTGCACCCACGATGGATAGTCATGGCAACCAGAAATCCAAGTTCTATATTCATTCAGTCATTTCCACAAACACTTGGGCTACACATTTTAACATATATAGCGTATAGTGACTATGGCGTGATTTAGGGCAAGTCCTTTCGCTAAGGAGTTGTCGCATACATACAAGCATATAGTCACGACAAATAATCATGTTAAGCACAAATCCATATTTCATACGTATACGGTATTTTCTACAAATACGAAGAATACAGTATATTCAACAGAGCTAACGTAAAACTGAAAAATGAAATGGACAGCACTTTGTACATGTGCAATTGCATGCAGATCATGAATCTATCTTTATTTGACATTGAAAGCGTTGAAAACCATAACCTATACGTTTAAAGTCCGCACCTTTTGTCATAGAATCGAAACAAATCAGGTAGGTTTGCCAAGCTTCCATATTCAGCAGTTTGGTAACCTATAGAATGAAATAGGTTAGCTACTTCATAACCTACAACCTTCACAACCCCAAAACAGATTAGGGTTAGGGTTTCTTACCTAGAAACAAAGTCAGAATCGCCGGGATAGAGATGAGAATGGGGTGGTGCAGCTTATGTAGTGGCAGGGGATAGTATTAGGGAGTTTCTCCCACTTCTCTCACACTTTCTCTCTCTTTTCTCTCTTCTCTCTCTAGGGTTTCTCTCAAATTCGTATGGCTGTGAGAGAGAGGGTTCTAAGGTCCTTATATAGCCTAAAAACACACCGAAATAGACTTATGGTCAAGGTATACTTAGGTTATAACCAAAGTGACCCTTTTCCAGCTCAACAGAGCACTTCTAGCGGGCCCCCTTGAGCCAAAGGTTGGAATTAAGTTCATTAACACTGGATCTAGGTATGGCTACGTTTTCGTTTCAGTCGGCTTCTCAGATCACGCGTGGCGGACCAGTTTCAATTCAACGGTCAGTGGATCTCGATCGGAGATTCCGAGTACATGAATATGTTTGGGGAAATATCCCTGATCCGAGGGCGTAATTTGATCTGATTCTGACGGTCTAGTTGCTTAATACTGATCCGTAAGCGAGAGGTGCCAGATTTATTTATTTTGATTTTAATTTAGAATTATTTTCACATTTCTCACACTCTTCACTCCGGGCTCAAGTAAATTACACTGGGACACTATCTGGATTTGATTTCCGAGATAGTTGTCAAGCCCAGCAAGGCGGTCCTAATTTCTTAACTTCATGTTAATCAGACTTCCGACGTGCGGTCCAGATCTGATACGGAGTTTCGTGATGCTCCCGAGAGCAGACGGGTAATGAGATTGATCCTAGATTTTAGGGTAATGTAGCGTCAACGAATCTACAAGTTTTGGGTCTTGCAGATCATATATAAAGCGATTGGTGCTAATTTCACAGGCACTCTAGTTTAACACTAGCTAATTCTCGCCTAATTTCTAAAGGATTTAGTCCTGGGTGATTTCGGTCTGAGGTGGTACTTAGTCCTTTGTAGCAATGTTTAGTTTAAGTATTGTTCTTCATTACCTAAACTTTAAGATAGTGTCTAATGTGAAAGTACTTAGAAAATTTAAAGAACAAGGTGGTGAAAGGTGAGATTTGTGAAGGAAAAGGGTTAAAAAGCGATTTTTGACTTAGGGAATGAGTTTTGACAAGTTAATAAGGCGTTAGGAATGACGCATTGCCTAAGGACGTCTAATTCCAGGTTGGCAAAAATCCGGGATGTTACAGAAATGGGCGTCGTACCAGGCACAAGATCAATGGTAACATCGATCTCGCGTCGAGGAGGTAATCCAGGGATTGTCTGGAACACATCCTCAAATTCCTGAACTACTGACATGTTCCCTAACATCGGCCCATCAACATGCTTTACTAAAGCAGCGTAACAATTGATACGGTAGTACCAACTGACCTGTACTGGAAATGTAAAGGTCGTGCCCTCGGGTGTATGGGCTGTCACTACCCTAGCATCGCAGTCGATCTCTGCCTTCGTCTCCGTAAGCCAGTCCATGCCAAGTATCACATCATAGTGACATAATGGACCGACCATCAGATCAACGAACACTGTCCGGCTCCCTAGGTCTATCGAACAACCCCTACACATCTTGGTCGAGTTTGAGAAGGTCCCTGTGGTGGTAAGAAGTCTCAGCCCAACCATAAGACTAGTTTCCAACCCTAATCGCTTGATTACGGCGCATGATATAATAGAGATAGTGGACCCAGTGTCCACCAATAGGAAAACTGGAATACCTTGGATCTGTGCCGTAACCTCAAAAGCCATCGGTGCTACGTCTAATACCTCGGGTGCCTCAGTTGCTAGTGAGTGCACCCAAGCCTGCTGTGAACGGTTCGGCTGGGTACCATAGGCCGTTGAGGCGGCCTAAATCGAGGTACAGGGGATCGGAATGATGGATGTGCAGGAACAGAATGCAGGGGCAGAGCCGATATAGTCTGAGGACGAGTGCGGTTGATCCTCTGCGGCGGCGAGAACCCACTGTCTCTCATACATGCGAAAAAGTTCTCCGCTGGGTGGCCTGGCCTCCCACAGTAGGTGCATGTCACACCCGGGCGCCTCATCGGAACTAATGGCACCGCCATCTTGGGAGGAGAGTCGATACGGGGCCTCTTGCCGAAGAAAGGCCTGCTCAGCATATCTGGTCGTGGTCTAGTACCATAGCCCCACGAGAACGTGTCAACCGATCCCTGTCCTGCTCTGCCCGCATAGACATGTGTACTAGCTCAACATAGGAGGGTACGCTAGCACAACAAATCTTCGAGCGAATATCAGGGCGCAGGCCCTTGGAAAAGAGCCGCATCCGCATCTGTGCGTCGGCAAGTATCGTAGAAACATATCGGCCCAACTCCGTGAACCGTTGCTCATACTCTGTCACGGTCATGCCTCTCTGTCTGAGGCACAAGAATTTGTTCTCCTTCTTGTGCCGGTACGTCTGAGGATAATACTTCTCATGAAAGCGAAACTCAAAAGCTGCTCATGTCCATATATAGTCAACTGCAACTGTCCGCAGAACACTATCCCACTACAAGCTAGCCTCCTTTTCAAACAGGAAGGTGGCCAACTCGACCTACTCCTGCTCGGTACAATGTAGCATCCTCAGCATCTTGGAAATGCAGTCGAGCCAATTTTCGGCCTCCTCGGGTCTGTGAGAACCCGTAAAGGTAGGAGGCCTCAAGCGCTGGAATCGCTTGAGGAGACCACTCGTACCCAGATTCCCCGTAGGGTATGCAGCAGGAGTAGGGGGAGGCATACCCTCATCCTGAGCAGAAGACCCTACAGTCTCAACAGGGCGTACGGATGGTGAAGGTGGAGTCGCACTCCCACCCTGAGCTAAGGCCCCTGCAATAGTGGCCAAAAGCTGCTGCTGGTGCATCATCATCAATAACTGCTCTAACCTATCCGTAGGTGGGGCTGACTGTGGCACATGCTGCGTCGAAGAAGACGCACGGTTCTGCTCACGAATTGGTGGTGTGTACGGGGCGGTCCAACTGCAGGACCAGTAAATGGCTGAGACTCAGGCATAGCCTCACGAACAGGGCCCAAACCGGGGTCCGTATGACCATCACTCTGGGGAGGTGCCTGATCCATCGAATCAGTAAGTGCGAGGCGTGCCGTGCTCCGCGTGACCTTCCGTAGCATACCCTATATGACATAGGGTGCAACCCAGGTCAGATTCAACATACACATAAACTTATTACGCAGCATTCACACACAAATTAAAGCAAATTCATGCATTTCATTTACCAAAATTTGTCATAATACATGGAATACAGAGTTACATGAATCATGACAGAAGATGCATGTGAGCTAATACAACCAAGACTTCAAATATTGAAAAAAAAACATTCTACTAACTACTACACTACTAGGTCCATCAACATCAACACAAACAGAACCTAAAGCGGTAAGCAAAACAAGCTGTAAGACAACGACATGGATGACTAGGCATCTGAGTTTGGCGAAGGAGGAGGGGCACCCTTATCCTGCAAGCAGCACAGGATAGACTTCAACGTGCGAGTCACCTTCTTGAACTTGTGCTTCATGAGGCCTCGAAGATCCATAATATCCTGTCGTAGGACAGCTTAACCCTCCTCAAGTCGATTTATACGAGCATCCCTAGCAGCCCGATCAGTGTCCTTCCCCGGTGGCGTAGGAGGGGAGCTCTCCTCTGTATCCTGGGCCTCCTCTTCTTCTTCCTGTTTCTCCTCTATCTCTTCCCTGCTTTCCTCCTCGCTTTCATACTCCTCACTAGCCATCTCATCCTCACTCTCATCAAGTCGGGCTTACTGCTGCCGTGACCCGATTTTCATCTGATTGAGAGTAGTTTCGTCGATGAAATGTTGCGGCACTGGGAGTTCTGCACCAAGACTATAGCCGAACTCGCTTGAAATCTTGCATATAAGCCGGCCAAAGGGAAGCGAATCAGTCTTTCTATTAGAGCGTGCAGTAAGAACTATCTACCGCAGAACATACGTAGGCACGCACAACTTCTCACCCTCCCCTGCCTGATACAAGAAATCTACCATCAGGCGCGTGCACTCACTACGATTACCCCACCTGGGGTACACGTTAAACGTGTAGATATGGTGTAGGTGGAAATCATCCGTCATGTTTGACGCCAGGAGGCTATTGTTGGGCTGCCACTGTTCCAGTTGGCCACAAAGAGAACACGTACGACGATCCCTTTCACGTGCACTCTTTAGATTCTTCTCGCTCGCGTGAACTTGACCAAGCGGTATGCCCAGGAGTCGAGCTATCAGACCAGTGTCAATTGTGGCCTCCCGATCTCTTCCGAATGGGATCTTGAACTGCAAGGGATCCAGCGTAGGCTCTCGAATATGGGCATAGAATGCACGGACAGTGCCCACATTTGTGCAATATTTTTCTTAAAACACAGGGCCCCAACCGGCCTCAGCTAGGGGCTCCAATAGCAGATACTCCCCAAAAAGCCGCCCATCCACCTGAGCTTCAAAAAGGACCCTACGGCCCGCATATCGTCCATGGGACAACTCCGCCAGTAGAGCTCTTGGGAGAGGAGCCTAGGGATCAAGGTACCGCTTAGTCCGTACCTCATGTACAACGCCCATGCTTGCAGTGGCGCCTCTCGGTCTCCTTGCACGAGTGGGGCAACTAGGCCCGGCTTCATCCACGACACCCTTTCTCTTTCCCATGAGAGAGAGGAAGGTGGAGATTGAGAAAACGGCCGTAATAAGCTCAAATAGAGCCATGGAAAAAGGGGAAAATGGTTGGAGTCTTTAGGTCTCCACAGATTTGAGCCTCCAAGGGGTGTGTAAAGGCTCAAATGGAAGGGAATGAAGAGGGGAAATGAAGAAAGAGGATGGGTAGTGGGTGTACACGAATTTGTGCCTCAGATGGGGGATTCAAGAGCTCAAATGAGAGGGAATGGAGAGGGTAGGCAGCAATGGAGATGAGTTTACAGCAGGGTGGTGGAGAGGGTGCACGAAAACGAAAGGGGAAGAGGTTAGAGGGGCGATTTTTGTGAAAAATCTGAAGTTTGGAAGAGAAAGGAGAGCTTGGGAGGGTACTTTGTGAAGGAGGGGCGTGTTTGGAAGGGTTTTAATCAAAACTCCTTACGTCTGTGGGCCACACAACACCCAGCAATCATCGGCCCGCCCGGCCAGGCCCGTTTGGCGGCGAGGCCTCGCCGTCCTCTGGAGATTTTGGCGAGGGCTCGCCATTTGGGCGAGGTCCTCCTGCCCCCCTTGGTCCAAAAATGTGTGGGGCCCACCTTGGGTCCCTCTAGAAGTGCCCTGTTTGGGCCCCACCCCCGTTTTGAGTCTATTTGGGCTATGTCGGATACATTCTGAAGTATATTCGCATTCAACGATTTCTAAAGATTGGGATGGGGTCATTTGTGATCTAAATCCGTCGATAGACGGTCTGGGAGTGATCCGAGGTCGTCTCATACGATCATGGATGGGTATGGATCCAAACAAAATGGTCAATTTCGGTGGACTTCGCCAATTGGCGAAATCAGGAAAACCTAAGTTCGTTATGCACATCTTTAAGGTAGTCGAGTAGCAACTCAACTCCCGAGTTCCAAAACATCACTTATGCAACATATATGCTTATGATTCAATGTTGTCTGTGTTAGTGCATTAATCATGAGTGGGATTATAACAAAACAGTAATTCATACTCCAGATCAAGTTGTAAAACGTAAGCGGAAGACTGAAAGACATGAATACACGTATATAAGTCAAAGATCACGATCGGTCTCCAGAGTATGAATACATCACTGAGTCACCATATACATGTAATAGTCTCAAAAATTAAAATGTCAAAATAGTACAACTACAATGATAATCCCTGTAGCCCCGTCAATCCGGATAGCCTAAGCGAAGCTACCGGAGAACTGCATATAAGAGAACTCGTCCTGATCATCGTAGTAGTCAGGCTCCGCCTCAGGGGTCACGCCATCATCTGAAATCAAGACAGAGTCTGGTTGGTGTTTAAAACACCGTCCCGTAACGTGGGAGTGAGTGATCAACTCAGTGGAATCATAGAGCAAAGGTTAACATGTTATCAATTCAATCAAGCAGTAATGATAAAGCAGTAAATCACACATCCCTAAGTACTCGTGTTAATGTAAAAAGGGTATGAATGTATGATGCATGCCCTCGCCTACGCTCCCTCAGCGACTTCATCTCAAGTTCACGCAAGAACAACACTGCCTCCATGCTTGACCTACTACGCCTGAACGCACGCGTAATGTAGTGCATGCATATGATTACCAAGTTCTTATTAGTCCTTTTCATACAGCAGGGTTGGGAAACTAAGGTACCTCCCTTATATCATTCCCAAACAAGGATCCATTCTAGGGTCGTCAGTCCTAGTTAAACTCATACGATATTGCAGTTCTAGGTCGCTGCAAAGGGCTCGTTGCCAAATCAGTACATGCCTAGTTCATACTCTAATTACTACGGAAAGGCTCGACGCCTCAATGCAGGTTCAGTGTATGCTCGAGGTCACTACAAAGGGCACATCTAGGGCTGCCAGGGCTGTTGCACGGAATCGTTACACCACTCCCCCATCACCCATCACGGCTTCGTCACCAAAACAGTGTAGGCCGACAGCTCAAATACAATATCCCATACCACCGTATTCGGCTCACGAGTCTGGGTTGCTCATTGGTCACTACGGGTGGGCTCGTCGCCCTGGCGTAGGCTGACAGCTCGACCACGGTGTCCCATACCACCATGTCCGGCTCATGAGTCTTAGTGGATCGAGGTACCAAGGTTAACGGGATTCCATTGGTGAGTTTGGTACCTTAGGTTTAAGCAGTAGCGTCCATACATGGTGAACATACATCGGCACATCGGATTACTTGACGGGCTTGACTAGCACGTGCGCATCCAAAGTTGATCGATATGAAGTGCATAAGCTCTCCGTGTGGCCTAACCACTGCCGACAACTTTAGTACGACTCGGGTTTGTCAAACGCATACTACGTAGCGAATGAATCTCAGCCACGACTTCAAGCCTGTTACCGATTGCCTGGATTATAACATAGCTCCAATCACATTTAATCCTTAACCAGAAAAACATGTGGAGTAGTCAAAGCAGAATTAACAAAGTAATTCAAACATGTTAACAAGCATGTTATAAAGCACAATGTAAGCAGGAAATGCAAATACATACATTTCATGGGTATGCGATTAAATTAAACAACTTGTATGGAGGAAATCATACACATCTCTAAGGTAGTTGAGAATCCTATCTCAACACCTACCCTAAGCACTATCATCTAAATACTTACTCATACAAGCATTTTCACAAACACTTAGAATACACTTTTTAACATACATATCGTATATTGGCCAAAACATGTATTAGGGCGAATCCTTTCGCCGAGTAGTTATTACTCATATATCTAGCATATATACACAGTGATTAATCATGGCAAACACACTTTCATATTTTGTACGTATACAGTATTTTCTATAAATATACAGAATACACTATACGCCATAAATTGCATATATAACTGAATCGCAAAACGAACATCATATTTTTCATGTGAAATAACACCCAGATCATGAATCTATCATTATCCGACATTGAAAGCGTTGAAAACCATAACCTAAGCGTCTATAGTCCGTACCTTATGCCTTAGAAATGAGTAACGAACTCAGTTCAAACACCAAGTCTTTATCAACGGTAGAACGACAACCTATGACATGAAATAGGTTAGCTATTTCATCACTTACACTAGTTGAATCTCTAGAACTGATTAGGGTTAGGATTCTTACCCGAAAACGGAATCAGAATCGCCGGAAAAGCGGTACGGTAGTGATAGATAGGCACGTAGAATAGCAGGATAGAGCAACAAGAATCTCCTCCTACCTCTCTCACACTTTGTAACAGCCCGAATTTTTCCCAACCTGGAATTAGACATCCTTAGGCGATGGGTCAATCCTAACATAGGTTTAACTTCTCAAACACTCAATTAAAGCCTCAAATCCCTTTTCAAACCATTTTCTTCACAAATCCCACCCTTCACCACCTTAATCTTTCAATTTTTCAAAATACTTTCACCCTAGACACTATCTTAAACTAGCTAAGTAGTATAACTTGGATCACTTTATATACAAACTACAAAGGACTAAGTACTACCTCAGACAGAAATCTTATAGGACTAAATCCTTTAGAAATGAGACAAAGTAACTAAGTGCAAAACTAGATTAGCTACAAAATCCGCTAGAATCGCTTTAAATACGATCTGCAAGACCCAAAACTTGTAGAATCATTGCGCTAGGTTACCCTAAAATCTCGGATCAAACTCATTACTCGACTACTCTTGGGAGCACGTTGAAACTCCGTATCAGATCTGGACCGCACATCGGGAGTTCGAATAATACGAGGTTAAGGAATTAGGACCGCCTTGTTGGGCTTGACAACCATCTCAGAAATCAAATCCAGATAGTGTCCCAGAACTATTTGCTTGAGCTCGGAGTGAAGAGTGTGAGAAATGTGAAAATTAATTCAAAATAAAATATCTCAAATAGTAATCTGGCACCTCTCGCTTGCGGATCAGTTTTAAGCAACCAGACCGTCAGAATCAGACCAAATTACACCCTCGGATCAGGAGAAATTTCATAAACATATCCACGTACTCAGAATCTCCGATCGAGATCCACTGACCATTGAACTGAAACTGGTCCGCCATTTGCGATCTGGAATCCTGACCGAAACTGTAACGCCCTGAAATTCGGGGGTCGAGTATGAACTCAACTCCCGATTCCAACGCATCACTTATGCAACATACACAATGCCGGTTAAATGTTGTCTGAGTTAGCGCAATAAACATGAATGAGATTAAACCAAAACAGTAGTTCATACTCCAGTTCAACTGTATATAAAAGCAAGCGGAAGACTGAAATCTTATATTCAAGTATGTAAAGTAACAAAATTTTCTGAACTCCAGAGTATGAGTACTAGCTGAGCACCAATATACATGTATTGTTTTAAAGTCAAAACCCAAAATACAATCCTCAAAAGAGGCCCTGAGAATCCCGCGATGCAGCCGGCCTAAGCGAAGCCGTCAGAGTACTGCATGAAGGAGAACTCCTCCTGGTCCTCAACAAAGTCGGGCTCTGGCTCCTGAACCAAGGCGCCCTCTATACCTGCGACAGAGTCTGGTTGGTGTGTACAACACCGTCCCGTAACGTGGGAGTGAGTAGCTAACTCAGTGGAACAATAAAGCATAAGTTAACATGTTATCAGATCAATCAAGCAGTAATGATAAAGCAGTACAAATCAAGCATTTCTAACTACTCTTGTTAAGTGCAAAATGATATGACATGATGCTGTATGCCCTTGCCAAACCACCCTCAAGCGACATCATCTTACGTTCGCGAATGCTTACTCCCTCAGTGCGCCACATCTACAAAGCACATGCGGTGCGATGATGCTCATGATTACCAAGTTTTTATTAATCCATTTCAATCAGCAGTATTGGGAAACTAAGGTACCTCCCTTGTATCATTCCCAACATGATCCATTCTAGGGTCGTCAATCCTAGTTATTCTTATACGATATTATAGTTTGAGAAGCTTAGTGAAGGCATCGCAAAAGGCTCGTCACCCGTCAGCGCGGATACAGATCTCACCGTATGCGGCTCAATTGCTGGCCGTCAGCTCGAGTACAGGTCTCACACCGTACTCGGCTCAATCACTAGCCGTCAGCTCAAGTACAGGTCTCACCGTACTCGGCTCAACTCACACTCTAGTTGTGTGAAAGACTCGTGGCCAATCACAGACCCTTGGAGTGTACTCGATGATACTACGGAGGACTCGTCGCCCGTCAGCACGAGCACAGATCTCACCGTACTCGGCTCTCGCCGAAGTATCGACAGCTCGAATACAGTGTCCCATACCACCGTATTCGGCTCACGAGTTAGTTGCGCAATGGTCACTACGGGGAGGCACATGGCCCCAGCGTAGGCCGACAGCTCGACCACGGTGTCCCATACCACCATGCCCGGCTCATGCGACTTAGCGGATCTAGGTACCATGGTTAAACAGGGAATCGCCACTGGTAAGTTTGGTACCCTAGGTTCAAGCAGTAGCGACCAAACAGGGTGAACACACAATTACACTTCGGTTTAGTTGGCGAGCCTGACTAGCTCGAGCGCACCACAAGTTGAGCGATATGGAGTGCAAAAGCACTCCGCGTGGCCAACCACTATCGCCAACCGAAGTACGACTCGGGTTCGCCGAACACGTCCTTTGTGGCGACATGAATCTCAGCCACAATCACAAGTCTGGTACCGAATGTTTGGACTATATACATAGTCCCAAACCCAAACAGTTTTTATCGTTAGCATGTGAAGTAAAGCATGATAAACAAGCAATACAAGCATGTTAGTAGGCATGTTATAAAGCATGAAATAAAACATGAAGTCAAGCATGTTGCAAAGCATGTTGTAAGGCATGTGATAAAGCACTATCCCCATAGGGATACAATTGTGTGCGCATTACAATTGAGTGGTTGCGGTGAACCACCGCATGGAGGGGATCCTACATGTCTCTAAGGGAGTCGAAAATCCCATATCAGCGCCTATCTAAGGTACTAATACATACACATGTACACATACAAGCACTTACACAACACTTAGAATACACTATTCCAACATACATGACGTATGTTAGCCAAGTTCGTGTTAGGGCTGTCCCTTCGCCCCGAGAGTATTTTCCCGTGTATATCGTAATCATACAGCAAATAATCATTACAATTACATTTCCAAAATCCGCACGTATGCTAATTTCTCTAGAATACGCAATTTCAACATACATGACATTTACACATGAACATGTATTTTTGCGATCCCTTTCGCCAAACTAGCATTTTATCCACACATGATATAATCAAACATTAAATAAACATGTCAAACATTTTCTCAACAAAAATACGTATACGGTATTTCTACGTATATCAAGAGTATGTAAAATTCCATATTCTTTATCGCTAATCGAAACAGGAAACAGAAAGCACTTTGTACATGTGCATTTGCATGCAGATCATGAATCTATCATTATCTGACATTGAAAGCGTTGAAAACCGTAACTTATACACTTAAAGTCCTCACCTCAGCCATCGGAATTCCAACGAATCAGCAAGGGTGTTGGAGCTTCCGTATACGGGAGTTTCCTAGCCTAAAGAGCGTATCCGATTAGCCTTTTCATAACCTACCACTAATCAAGGTCAAATCAGACCTAGGGTTAGGGTTTCTTACCTTCAAATGGGATGGACACCGCCGGGAAACCCCTGGAATAGGGCGGTGTAGGCCGTGGGAGGAGTGGAAGCAGCAGGAGGAAGATCGGCTTCGATCTCCAAGACTTTCTCTCTCTTTTCTCTCTTTCTCTCTAAGGGTTTGCTCCCAAATTCGTATGGCTGTGAGAGGGGCTGTTCTAAGCCCCTTTTATAGCCAAGAACATGTCCAAAATAGACTCAGGTTCAAGGGTGGCTGCATATATAGGCAGTTCGCCACTTTCCAAGCTCAAAAGGGGTGTTCTGGTGGCCCTCCTTGAGCCAAACGTCAGACTTAAGCTCACCATCTACGGATCTATGTGGGATTACGTTTTTGGCTCGATCGGATTCCCAGATCGCACGTGGCGGACCACTTTCAGTTCAACGGTCCGTGGGCCACGATCAGAAATTCTGAGTACATGTAAATGTTCCTGAAATTTTTCTTAATCCGAGGGTGTAATTTGGTCTGATTCTGACGGTCAGGTTACTTAATACTGACGCGCAACCGAAAGATGTCAGATCACTATTCCAGATATTTTTATTTGGGTGGGAATAGTGTTTTTCACACTCCCTCGCTCCGGATCGAAATAATGGCCGTGGGACGTCGAATCGCTTGATTTTTGAGATGATTGTCAAGCCCAGTGGGGCATCCTGGTTCCTTAGCTTCGTGTTAATCGGACTCCGATGTGCGATCTAGACCTCATACGAAGTTTCGTTTCAGTCCCGAGCAGACGGGTAATGAGTTTGGCTCTAGACTTTAGGGTAACCACTAGAGTCACTAATTCTGCATGTTTTGGGTCTTGCAGATCGTATTTAAAGCGATCCCAACGGATTTCATGACTAACCGAGTTTAGTACTTAGTTAACTTTGTTAAATTTCTAAAGGATTTAATCTTATGTGATTTCTGGTCGAGGTGGTACTCGGCCCAATGTACGGAAATTTTCAGGTCGTTACAGAAACGAAAACTTAACTAAATGTAGATCCGGTGTTGGTGAGCTTAAGTCTGACCTTTGGCTCAAGGAGGCCCGCCAGAAGTTCTCCGTTGATTTGAAACCAGCTCACTTTGGTTATAACCTAAGTATACTTTGACCTGGAGTCTATTTCAGTTAGTTTTTAGGCTATATAAGGACCTTAAACCCTCTCTCATGGTAGCCATACGAATTTGAGAGAAACCCTAGAGAGAGAAGAGAGAAAAGAGAGAGAAAGTGTGGGAGCAGTGGGAGAATCTCCCTTCCACTCTTCCCTGCTGCTATATGTGTTTAATTGCCTCGTTCTAATCGCTTTCCCAGCGATTCTGGCTCCGTTTTTAGGCAAGAAACCCTAAACCTAATCTGTTTTGGGGTTTTGATAGTTGTAGGTTGTGAAACAGCTAACCTATTTCGTTCTATAGGTTGCCAAACGGCCGAATACGAAAGCTTAGCAAACCTATTAGATTCGTTTCAATTCTAGGATAAAAGGTGTGGACTTTAGGTGTATAGGTTATGGTTTTCAATGCTTTCAATGTCAGATAATGATAGATTCATGATCTGCATGCAATTGCACATGTACAAAGTGCTGTCTGTTTTCCGTTTCGATTAAAGATGAAGAATATGGAATTTTACATACTCTAGGTATTTGTAGAAAGTACCGTATACGTACAAATTTTGGAAATGTGTTTGACATGATTAATTATTGTATGAATATATTATATGTGGATAAATTACTTGTTTGGCGAAAGGACTCGCCCTATACATGTTTTGCTTATATACACTATGTACGTTGAAATTGTGTATTCTAGAAAGTACCGTATATGTATAAATTTTGGAGATGTATTTGCCATGATTATTTGCTGTATGAATATATTATACATGGATAAAATACTTGCTTGGCGAAGGGATAGCCCTAATACATGTTTTGCTAACATACACTATGTATGTTGTAATGGTGTATTCTAAGTGTTTATGAATATGACTGAATGAGTATAGAATTCTCATTCGTGTTCGCCATGACTAATTGTCATGGATATAGGATTGTTGTATTGGCGATACCCCTTTGACAAAAGGATTTGTCCTGAATCACGCCACAGCCACTATACGCTATATATGTTGAAATGTGTAGCCCAAGTGTTTGTGAAAATGTTCAATTGAATATGGAACTTGGATTCCTACTCTCCATGACTATCCGTCATGGGTGTACGCGTGTTATGATTGGGGCAACTCCCTAATGAAAGGATTTGGCCTAATGCCTATGTGATCAACATATGTCATGTATGTTGATGTATGTATTTTAAAGTGTTTGTTGAAATGTCTGAATGGGTAGTAATTAGTAAATTGTAATGTTTAAGGGTGTTGAGATATGATTCCAACTTCTTTAACTATGTGTATGATTTCTTTAGATATCTGTGTGATTAGGAATTGAATATGTACAAACTCATGCTTATGTTGTACTTCATAACATGCTCAATTGATTGTATGATTTTATCTATGTAATGCAAATGTTTAAATTCATATTTACGTTTATGATCTGTCATGGGTGATGGGGGAGTGGAGCAACGAGTGCGTGCAACAGCCCTGACAGCCCTAAACGGATAATACCAGACCTTGATTGTATGAGTTGAATCTTGATCCACTACTGCTTTATCTATCTGCAATTGATTGTGTTTGGGGCTATGATTATAGTCCAGACAATCGGTACCAGAATTAAATTCGTGGCTGTGATTCATTTGCCACATGAGATGTGTTTGACGAACTCGAGTCGTACTTTGGTTGGCGATAGTGGTTGGCCCCACGAAGTGCTTATGCACTTCATGTCGTTCAACTTGTTGTGCGCTCGAGCTAGCCGAGCTCGTCAAGTAACCCGATCCGTCTAATGTATGTTCACCATGTTTGGATGCTACTGCTTGAACCTAGGGTACCAAACTTACCAGTGAAATCCCTTTTAACCATGGTACCTCGATCCGCTAAGACTCATGAGCTGGGCATGGTGGTATGGAACACCGTGGTTGAGCTGTCGGCCTACGCTGGGGCCATGTGCCTCCCCGTAGTGACCAGTGAGCAACCAGACTCGTGAGCCGATTATGGTGGTATGGGACACTATGTTCGTGCTGTCGGCCTACATTGATATGGTGATGGGGGAGCAGTGTAACCTTTGTGCGTAACAGCCCTGACAGCCCTTTATAGTGACCTCGAGCATACTCTGAAATTACGGTGAGCCTTAGAGTTTTGTCGCGGTGTATAGAGTATGAACTAGGCCTGTTTCTGTATAGTGATGAATCGTTAAGAGGTGATGGGGGAGTGGTGTAACCTTTGTACGTAACAGCCCTGACAGCCTTTGCAGTGACCTAGAAAACACACCATCATCTGAGATTAACTAGGAGTGACGACCCTAGAATGGATCATGTTTGGGAATGATACAAGGGAGGTACCTTAGTTCCCAATCCTGTTGTTTGAAATGTACTAATAAATACTCTGTAATTATGCTCATCATGCATTGCATGTGCCTGGAAGATGTGGAGTACTGAGGGATGAAAGCATGCCGCGAACGTAAGATGGTGTCGCACGAGGGAGGGTGTGGTGAGGGCATACATCATGACTGCATTCATACTTGCATTAATAAGAGTAGTTAGGAGTGTTTGATTTTACTGTTTTATCATTACTGCTTGACTGAATTGATAACATGTTAACCTATACTTTATTGTTCCACTGAGTTGATCACTCACTCCCACGTTACGAGACGGTGTTGTATACACTAACCAGATTTGTTGAGTTTCAGGTGATGGCGATGCTTATGAAGCAGAGCCGGACTACTATGATGTGGAGGAGGAGTTCTCCTACTTGTAGCTCTCTGACAGGTTTGTGAAGACCTGTTATTGTATTGACGGGGCTATGGTACTTGGGATAGAAGACATTACACTTACACATTTGGTATATTTTAGAAATGTACTTGAAATTTATTAACCTGGTATGTTATCACACTCTGGAGACTCACCACAGTTTTTATATATTTTATATATCTATCACAGTCTTCCACTTGCAATTTAACTGTCTCTGGGGTATGATATGCTGTTTTGGCTTAATCTCACTCATGTTCAATACACTAATGCAGACACCATTTAATCATCATTATCTATGTTGTATAGGTGATGTTTTGGAACTCAGGTGTTGAGTTACTACTCGACCCTCAATTTTTCAGGATGTTACACACTTTCTCTCTCTTTACTCTCTTCTCTCTCCTAGGGTTTTCTCAAATTCGTATGGAGTGAATGAGAGAGGGTTTAAGGTCCTTATATAGGCCCAGAATTACCGAAAATAGGCCCAGGGCCAAGGTATACTTAGGTTATGTCCAAAGAGCATCTGTTCCAGCTCAACGGAGCTCTTCCGGAGCCCCCCTTGAGCCAAAGGTCGGACTTAAGCTCCCTGACTATGGATCTAGGTCGAGTTAAGTTTTCATTCCAGTCGGGTTCCTAGATCACACGAGGCGGACCAGTTTCAGTTTAATGGTCACCGGAACTCGATAAGGATTACAAGTACACTGCTATGTGTATGAAATTTCTCCTGATCCGAGGGTGTATTTGGTTCAGATTCTGACGGTCTGATTGCTTATATCAGGCCCACAAGTGACAAGTCTCAGATTATTTAAATTAGATTTAATTTCTAAAGAAAAACAAGTTTTCTCACACACTTCACTCTAGGCTCAAGCTAATAGCCCCGGGACATTATCTGGATTTGATTTCCGAGATGATTGTCAAGCCCAGCAAGGCGGTCCTAAGCGCTTAGTCTCGTGGTCATCGGACTTTAGACGTACGGTCCAGATCTGATAGGAGTTTCAATGTGCTCCCGAGAGCAACTGGGTAATGAGATTGATCCTAGATTTTAGGGTAACCTAGCGTCACTGATCCTACAAGTTTTGGGTCTTGCAGATCGTATTTAAAGTGGATCAAGTGGATTTCAAAGCTAATCTAGTTTAGCACTTAGTTACTTTTGTCTAATTCCTAAAGGATTTGATCCTGAGTGATTTCTACCTGAGGTGGTACTCGGGTCTTTGTACAGAATTTTCTGAGACGTTACACACAAGAGGCACTTACTCAATTCTTAAATCAAAAGAGGCCTCTAGAGGATGCGGTTTAAAAATTCATGCAAAATCAAGAGCTATTCAACAAGGGTACAAGTATTCTAGGATCTCATAACAACAATGAGAATGTTTGCATCGTTAATTCAAAGGATTGAGTCACACTTAGTGAGTGGGAAGAAATGGATGTTTCCAGCCCAGCCTCTCCCCAATCCAAAGCCATAATGTGAAATTAGTGACCCAAGCTCTTCAAATCAAATAGAGCAAGCCTTGTCTATCACCACTCTTAGGAGTGGAAAGACAATTAACAAATCTATCCTGATGAGGGCTAAAAAGCCTAAGGACCCGAAAGAAGATAGACCTAGCATTGCTCCACAAGAGGAAGAACCGAAATTAGTGTGTGAGCCAATTGCACCATTCCCTCAGCAATTGATTGCACCAAAACCTCTATCTAATTCTCAAGATATTTTAGAGGTGAAGGTCAATATTCTACTGGATGTCGTTAAACAAATCCCTCCATACACCAAATTTTTGAAAGATCTATGCACTACCAAAAGACGGCAAAACATACAAAAGAAAATCTTTTTGATAGAAAAAGTGAGTGCCATCCTCAAGCAAGATGTGCCACAAAAATATAAGGATCCCAGTAGCCCAACTGTCACTTGTGTAATTGGGAACTACTGGATTGAACATGCACTTCTTGACTTGGGGGCGAGTATAAATCTTATCCCTTACTCAGTTTACGAACAATTGGGTCTAGGTGAATTAAAACTCACCCGGACCACATTACAACTTGTTGATCGATTGGTTCGAGTACTAAGAGGGATGATTGAAGATGTGTTGGTCCAAGTCGATACATTCTATTATCCAGTAGATTTTATTGTCCTGGATACTCAACCCATTATTGATGTGAGCACTGAAATACCTATCATTCTTGGTCACCCATTCCTTGCTGCATCAAACACTATCATTAATTGTAGGAATGGAATCATGAATTTATCTTTTAGAAATATGACATTGGAGCTCAACATCGTTTTCAATATGAACAAATAGCCAGAGGATGATGACGATACCCATGATATTAACATGATCGATTCTTTCGTGGAAGATAGAGCACTTCTAACTCTATCTTCTGACACTCTAGAGACGTGCTTGGCCCACTCCCCTGATTTAGATGATGACATGATTAGGGAGATAGATGCCTTGCTTGATGCTACACTGGTACTTGAAGTTAACCGGTGGAGGCCACAATTTGAGAAATTGCCCTAAACTGATGCAGTGCCTCTACCATCTAGCCTCAAAGCACCGAAGCTTAACCTAAAACCTTTGCCCATTGATCTTAAATATGTCTATTTAGCTCAAGATGAGACATACTCGGTGGTGATTTCTTCCCACCTTAAGAAAGAACAAGAGAGTGCTTATTTCTACTCTCATTGATCATATAGGAGCCCTTGGATGGTCGATTGCGGACCTCAAGGGAATTAATCCTTTGATTTATACTCACCGCATTCATCTCGAGGATAATGCGAAAACCTCCCGACAACCACAACGTCGATTAAATCCAAACATGAAGGAAGTGATTAAAGGAGAGGTACTTAAATTGTTGGATGTGGGTATCATATACCGTATATCCGATAGTCAATGGGTGAGTCCAGCTTAGGTGATTCCTAAGAAGTCTGGAATCACTATCGTAGCCAATGCCAACAATGAACTTGTACCAACTAGAGTCACCACTGGTTGGAGAATGTGCATTGACTACAGAAAATTGAATATCATCACGAGGAATGACCACTTTCCTTTGTCCTTCATTGATCAAATTTTAGAAAAGTTACCTGGTTATTCTTACTATTGCTTCCTTGACGGGTATTCGGGCTACAATCAGATAGAGATAGCCCTTGAAGATCAGGAGAAGACAACGTTCACATGCCCCTATGACAACTTTGCTTACCGACGGATGCCATTCAGACTATATAATGCCCCCACCACCTTTTAGCGATGCATGTTGAGTATATTTTCTGACATGGTGGGGCAATATTTAGAGGTCTTCATGGACAACTTCTTTGTCTTTGGTCCATCCATCAGCGAGTGTTTGGAAAATCTTAAATGTGTGCTGAAGCAATGTGAGGAAAAGAATTTGGTTTTGAATTGGGAGAAATGTCATTCATAGTTCCCAAGGAAATTGTTCTTGGACATGTAATTTCTTCCAAGGGAATTGAGGTAGACAAGGCAAAAATTGATCTTATCTCTAACCTACCTCCACCCAAGAGCGTACGTGACGTGCGATCCTTCCTAGGACACGCTTGATTCTATAGACGATTCGCAAAGGACTTTAGTCATCTCTCTCATCCTTTATGCAATCTACTTTAAAAGAATACACCATTCGAGTGGAGTGAAGAATGTCAAAGAGCTTTTTCTAGGCTCAAGGGCATGTTGACTATCGCTCCTATCATGCAGCCACCTGATTGGAGCATCCCTTTTAAGATTATGTTTGATGCATCTGACTATACTATTGGGGCGGTGTTACGCTAGAGAAAAGAGAAGAAGCCTTATGTGATTGCGAGTAGAACTCTAAATTCTGCCCAAGTGAACTATTCTAATATGAAAAAGGAACTCTTAGCTGTAGTGTTCGCTTTGGACAAATTTAGGTCCTACCTGATCGGATCTAAGATTATTATCCACACAGACTATGCAACGCTAAAGTACCTTCTTTCTAAGTAGGATGCCAAGCCTGGCCTGATAAGATGGATCCTTTTACTTCAGGAATTCGATATAGAATTACAAGACAAAAAGGAAGTTGAGAATGTAGTGATTGACCATCTCTCTAGGCTTGATCTCCTCGATTCCCTTAAGCCAACACCTATAAATGATATGTTCCCTGATGAACAATTGTTTAGACTCTCCCAATTACCTCGGTTTGCTGACATTCCAAATTATCTTGCTACATGTTTCACACCGACACATTGGACTATCACGCCCCAAACTCAGAAACCAGGCTCATAAAATTTTCGATCACCGAATCCAGCGTTGACAGCCTCCATAGTATCCCATTCTCGGCTTCCAATGCCCATACGCCAGATTCCGATCTTGGGATCCTACAAGGAGGATTTTTAGTGTGATTTTTTTTTTGTAAAGGAGCATATCCAAGTCACAAACGACAACATCATTATCGCATATCCACTAATATAAACACTCGGGTACAATGATGAAAGGGAAATACATAAATAGCAAAATCTCCAAAGTGATCTGCGACAAGCTCCTGCCTCAATGCTGCTGAGACCTAACTTCACCTGCACGCAACGGTCATGCATAAGCTTATAGAAAGCTTAGGGGTGGTGTAAGTGTATGCATAAGATAAGTGTCAAGCACACAAATTTCAAAGCAAGCGGAAATATTGGCAAATCCATAAGTCATAGTGAGCTAAATATGACTTATGCCGAGGATGTAATGAAATATATAATTCCTAACTAACCACGATTACCATCAGCCTCATCTAGGCCATATAAATGCGAAAACATAGCAATCCAAATGCCATATGCCGCGGATGTAATGCAATATGCAGATCTTAGTGAGTCCATAATACCATCAACCTTATTCTGGATATGCAATACAAAAGCATAGTAAACCAAATGCTATGTGCTGAGGATGCAATGCAATATGCGGTGCGAATGAAATGACCAAGCTGGAGTGTGAAGTTGGGATGATAGTACGTAGTATTGCAAGCTGTGGGGTTCATTACAAGGGACTTCTATCCAAACTGGCCCATACTTAATTTGGATAGTTGGACACAATGTGGTAAACTCCTGATCTTAGGTTAGTCGCGTACCCAACCAAAATCATGGCTATTGTGAAGGTACACATAATGATCTAGTTGCGCACTACCAACCCGAGTGGATAGTGAATGAATAAATGAATAAGATGCTGAGTATACAATTCCTACTCAGTAAGTCCACATATCAGTACCGTACATCTCTGGGATCATCACCGGGGTCTAGTGCACTCCACACTGGCTGCCGCCTCCCTAGCCGCACAACTAAGTCAGTGAAAGAGACCTCACTACCCACCTACTAATATTGGCCCGACTCGTCGGTAGCGTACTCATTCATGAGCTGGTCAAACTTAGTCTAGCTTACAAGCCCCTCACTCCGGTGGATAAGGCCACACCCCCTTCCAACCGACCATGACACAGTGGGAGACGTGGCCTAAAGGTATACGGCCCTTATGCACTTATGTATCCACTCGATTTAGATGTTGAAGCGTCTCCTGGTCACGAAGGTTTAGGGACTTTTACCCACGGACAATTAATGTGCCCAGATGCTCGAACCAAACATTTTTGGTGTCCCATTTGGCCATCCACGACATGCCCGTGGAGGCCATAGTTCTGATGTCGCTAGGGTGAATAATGCTCATGTCACATAAATGTGAGATGCATGAGTCATACTATCCAATCATGCATCAAACCTGCGCGTACCGCACGCTAATATGGGGCCACTCCATCTCACAATGAGTCCCATAATAAACCAGCCCAACGACACGTGCTATGATCAGTCACTCCTCATAACAAGCATACATATGATGGGTATGGGCATGTATCACGATGTAATAAAGTACATAGGCATGATTATCTAATAAGGTGGACAACAATAATTCACAATCGACCTTCACCGGCATGTCACATACCCAGAGTATAAACTAAACAACATGCTCCTTCTACAACTATAAGAGTCCATGCGGCATGTCCCACGTTATACTAACATTATCCTTCTAAGGTACTGATATATCCAAGATGGGGTCCACTGGAAGGACGACAGATCTTGCCCATACATCGAGATAGGCTCTATATGGTAGATATACCAAACCTGATACTATATATTCTCCCATCTACAGCAAGGGGGGGGGGGGGGGTGACGAAGATGTACTCATGTCAAGGATGGGCCTTACACCCATCCTAAGAAGGTAGACGATGTGAATGATAGATACATAACTCGTGGCCCTAACAATCGATTACAAAGGTAGGATACATCTTACAGGGTAAGTCAAGTGGGTACACAACAAGTGGGCCTTCTCACTATCTTTATCGTATAGTGACTAGGCTTTTCTATGGGGCTCGATATGAATACAAGGCAGGCCTTGGAAGGATTCACACATCCAGGACTATATGCCTTCACAAACAGATGGGGTAGCCCGCTTATCATCTAAGTGGGCCTCGGGTTTGGGTCACTAAGCTCAAGCAAACACATATATCTAGGTGGACCTCATTAACCATGGAAGGCTCGGTATGAACATAAAGAGGGTTCCAAGGCTTGGGTAGTCCTACAAAATATGGTGAGAGGCATTATTGTCAGTGGGGCCCAGTGTTTTGGGGTAGCCCAACAAGGGAAGGTGGATATCATAGGGGCCCAACAGTTTAAGATAGCCTAATCATGGCAAGGTATATCTGCCACCCATGTAGGACCTGAGTGAAGGGAGGAAGAACGGGGAATGGGCCTAACAATGGGCCCCAGGTAAATTTACTAGTGCGGTCCACTTGGGATTGCATCTGACTTATGATGGGGCCCCTGGCCCTCAGACTAGCTGAGAAGGTGGATGGATAGCGTGTGTAGAACACATATGTCAAGGTGGGCAGTACAAAGCCTAGAAAGTGAATGAACAATGTGCATATAATACATACAATATGGTGGGCCGCACAAGGCAGCCCTGCTGTCTAAAACGGATGAACTATGTGCATATAATACACCCATGAAGGTGGGCTTCAAGGTTTGGTCAATCTTACTAGCATCAATGAGAGCCCAATAATTTGGGATAGCCCAAAAAGTTGAGATGGATCATACTTGTACTAGTGGGGGCCCATCAATTTGGGTTGGCCCACAACAAGGAGAGATGAGAACAGGCCTAATAATGGGCCCTAGGGAGGATTATAAGGTAGACATTTAACCACCATTGCTTTTACAATATGGACATTTAACCATCATTGCTCCTAAGGCATGGCCCATAAAATCTATCTCATGATGGGGGCCCATGGGCCTTATACTAGCTAGGAGAATAGTTGGGCATCATAACATTACTATATACATCATGGTGGGCTCTTACATCATAATAGCCTCACCACATGGACCTCTCATATATCACAGTGGGCCTCATCATATGGGCCTCTCATACATTACATTGGGCCTTACACAAGGGCCTCATATACATCACCATGGGCCGCACTCAAGGGCCTCGTATACATCACAATGGGCCTCACTCAAGGGCCTCATATACATCACAATGGGCCTCACTCAAGGGCCTCATATACATCATAATGGGCCCACTCAAGGGCCTTGTATACATCCCATGGCCTAGGAACAATGGGTAGAAAGTGTGTACATAACACATACATCATGGTGGGCCAGACAATGCAATGGGGCCCACGGCCCTAGAAAAATAGCTGAACAGTGTGGGTATAATACGCACATCATGGTGGGGCCTAGGACTTAAAATCAAGTCAATCTGTGGCTTGTGTGGGCCACACCATGCACACAGTTGAGAGGTTACCCTCCATTAAAGCATTCATAATCATTTGTTGGGCCCACCAAGCCATGGTTCACAAATCTAGCCCATCCATTATGTGTGTCCTAGTATGTTAAGGGGTCAGACCAAGTTTCAGGTGTATCCAAATCTCAGATGGACCCCAGCAAGTGTTTTTATATGATTTAACATGTCTTCAAATGATTGTAGATTGTGTGGGCCACCTCAGTTCTGTGTACGGTTGATTTTTGGGGAAACCCCATTTTTAAAGGGGACACATCAATTGCATGGTGTAGATGTTCCACATACATCACGGTGGGACCTATGGTCGGACCCACGGTTCCACCCTTCAACAAGCAGCAAGGACGCTGCTTGCTGCAGCGTCCTCTAGACACTGACAGCAACAACGTCCATATATTTTTTTATTTTTTGTTTTTAATTTTTTGGTGGATTTTCATAGGTGGGACCCCCATCAGGAGGATCCACCTCGCGGGTTGGGTTCCCTGGCTCGAGACAGGCCTAACAAGCCCAATATTTGATATATTTTGACGCACAGAGACATTACAACGGGCCCTAACAGTCTATATCACCCAAAATCACTACTTTCTACAATATGGCTCACAAGAGATTCAGATTGGCTTCATTTTTTGGCTCAACGCCTAAAATGGGCTGGAAAATAGGGTGAACGGTGTGGATATAATACCTACATTATGTGGGTCCCACTGTCCACGTGTGGACAGCGTGGAATAAAACACATACACCGTAGCGGTCCCCACCGTCCAAACCACTGGACGGTGTGGATCCAAAACACATACAGGGATCCACGTCTAGATGGACGGTGGACGAGACCCATGCATCTGGTGGGTACCACGTGTGGCCCACCAGATATATATTAATTTATATATATATATATAATATATTTTTTTATTAAACGTCCGGCCTCTAGACGTCAATTGATGGACGGTCTGGATATAAATCCATGTGAGACCCACAGAACTTGCTGACGTCACTACAACTACAATAGTTGTATTACTGGTGGGGTCCACATAGATGGACCGTCTGGATATAAATCCATGTGGGGCCCACAGAACTTGCTGACGTCCTATAACGTCTCGAAAATTTCCATACAAAGACTCGAGTACCACCTCAGGTAGAAATCACTTAGGATCAAATCCTTTAGAAATTAGATAAAGTTAACTAAGTGCTAAACTATATCACATATGAAATCCGCACTAATCACTTTAAATATGATCTACAAGACCCAAAACTTGTAGAATCATTGACGCTAGGTTACCCTAAAATCTAGGATCAATCTCATTACCCAGCTGCTCTCGTGAGCATCACGAAACTCCGTATCAGATCTGGACCGCACATCAAAAGTCCGAATAATACGAAGTTATAGAATTAGGACCACCTTACTGGGCTTGATAACCATCTCGGAGATCAAATCCAGATAGTGTCCCACGGCTATTCGCTTGAGCCCGGAGTGAGGAGTGTGAAAACATGGTTTTCTTTAAAAATTAAATCTAATTTAAGTAATCTAAGACTTGTCGTTTGCGGGCCAAATATAAGCAATCAGACCGTCGGAATCTGACCCAAATACACCCTCGGATCAGGGAACATTTTCCATACATGTCCGTGTATTGTAACCCTGATCGAGTTTCAGTGACCGTTGAACTGAAACTGGTCCACCACGTGTGATCTGGGAACCCGACTGGAGCGAAAACTTAACTCAAACTAGATCCAAGGTCGGTGAGCTTAAGTCTGACCTTTGGCTCAAGGGGGGGCTCCAGAAGTGCTCCGTTGAGACAGAACAAACCTACTTTGGCTATAACCTAAGTATACCTTGGTCCTGGGTCTAATTTGGTGAGTTCTTAGCCTATATAAGGACCTTAAACCCTCACTCTCTCATCCCATACGAATTTGAGAAAACCTAGGAGAGAGAAGAGAGAAAAGAGAGAGAAAGTGTGAGAAGGGTGAGAAATTCTTCCTGATACTCTACCCTGCTACCATACGTGCTTAACCATCACGATCTAATCGCTTTCCCGGTGATTCCGGCTTCTTTTCTAGGTAAGAAGACCCTAACCCTAACCTGTTTTAGGGTTTCTATTGGTACAAGTAGCGAAGTAGCTGACTTACCTTGTGTTATAGGTCGTCATATTGACGTTGACGAAAGCATAGAGTTTCTATTAAATTCATTGCGTTTCTATGGCGTAAGGTGCAGACTATAGACGTATAGGTTATGGTTTTCAACGCTTTCAATGTCGGTTAATGATTTATTGTCGACATGGATGCTATTTCACATGCAAAGTGCATCATCTGTTTCCCGTTTCAGTTATATATGAACTATATAAAATATAGTGTATTCTATGCATATGTTGAAATGTTTGAATATGTTTGGAATTTGGATTTGTGCTTAACATGTTTATTTGTCGTGTACATATGCTTGTTACATGTGCGACAACTCCTTAGCGAAAGTACTTGCCCTAAATCACGTCACGGCAAAAATACACCTTATGTGTTAAAGTGTGTAGCCTAAGTGTTTATGGAAATGCTTAAATGAATATGGAACCCGGATTCATGCATGCCATGATTGTCCGTCATGGGTATATGCAAATGGATTACGGGGCAACTACCTAGTCTAAGGATTTGGCCTAGTACGTGTGAAATAAATATATAACATGTTTATTGATGTATGTAGGCTAAGTGTTTGTGTAAATGTCTGAATAGCTAAATGTCGCAAAGGAATACTTTGTATGAGGATCGAGCTACGAATCTCGGTTACCTCAATTATGTGTATGATTTCCTACATGTACGTAACATTACGATGTTTATTGTATTCACGAAGTGAATGGGTGTGCAATCTTGTTTGTGTTGTATTTCATAACATGCTTCTTTGATTATAGAAATTGAATTACTTATTCATTACTGCTTTCACTATCTCATATGATTTCTTATTGAAATAGAATGAAGTTGGGACTATGATATAGTCCAGACAATCGGTAACGGGATTGAATTCATGGCTGAGATTCCTTCGCCACGTAGGATGTGTTGGACGAACCCGAGTCGTACTTCGGTTGGCGACAGTGGTTAGGCCATGCGAAGGGCTTATGCACTTCATGTCGTTCAGCTGGTTGTGCGCTCGTGCTAGTTGAGCTCGTCAAGTAACCCGATCTGTCTAATGTATGTTCACCATGTTTGGACGCTACTGCTTGAACCTAAGGTACCAAACTCACCAGTGGAATCTCGTTAACCTTGGTACCTCGATCCGCTAAGACTCATGAGCCGGGCATGGTGTTATGGGACACCGTGGTCGAGCTGTCGGCCTACGCTGGGGCCACGAGCCTCCCCGTAGTGACCAGTGAGTAACCCAGACTCGTGAGCCGAATATGGTGGTATGGGACACTATATTTGAGCTGTCGACCTACACTGATAAGGTGATGGGGGAGTGGTGTAACGATTGCGTGTAACAGCCCTGACAACCCTTGTAGTAACCTCGAGCATACTTTAAATCTGCGGTGAGGCGACGAGCCTTCCCATAGTAAACAGAGTATAAACTAGGCCTGTATTGATAAGGTGATGGGGGAGCGGTGCAACGAGTGCGTGTAACAGCCCTGGCAGCCCTCTACAGCGACCTAGAACCTCATCATCGAATGAGATTATCTAGGACTAACGACCCTAGAATGGATCATTGTTTGGAAATGATATAAGGGAGGTACCTTAGTTTTCCAATACTGCTGTATGAAAAGGACTAATAATATCTCGGTAATCACGCTCATAACATAGCACTGCATGTGCCTAGCGTTGTGGAGCACTGAGGGATGAATGCATACTGCAGACATAAATGGTGTCGTACGAGGGAGGTTTGGCGAGGGCATGCATCATGACTGCATTCCATACTTGCATTAATAAGAGTATTTAGGAGTGTTTGATTGTATTCTTTATCATTACTACTTAACTGAATTGATAACATGTTAACCTATACTTTATTGTTCCACTGAGTTAACTACTCACTCCCACGTTACAGGACGGTGATCTGGACACCTACCAGACTCTGTCTTAGATGCAGGTATCGACGAGTCGCAAGAGGCTGAGCCTGATTACTATGATGATCAGGATGAGTTCTCCTACATGCAGTTCTTTGGAGGCTTCGCTTAGGCCATTCAGATGATGGGACCACAGGGTTTACCATGATAGTTGTACCATTTTTGGCATTTTGATTTTTGAAACTAATACATGTATATGGTGACTCAGTAAGGTGTTCATACTCTGGAGACCGACTGTGACCGTTTCTGGCTTTATATACATTTATATACATCTTTCAGTCTTCCGCTTGCGTTTTATAACTTGATCTGGAGTATGAATTACTGTTTTGGTATAATCCCACTCATGATTATTGTACTAACACAGACAACATTCAATCATAAGCCTTTGTGTTGCATAAGTGATGTTTTGGAACTTGGGTGTTGAGTTGCTACTCGACCCCCGATTTTCAAGGCGTTACACGTCACTACAACTACAATAGTTGTATTACTGGTGGGGTCCACATAGATGGACAGTCTGGATATAACACGTACCCGTGATCAGGCCCAGCTGCTGACGTCCACACAACAGTTGCATAACTGGTATGAGGTACTTCATCTAATCAACTTCCTACCATCCAGAGATTGGATGGTGAGGATACAACACATCCATCATGGTAGACCCCACACGTCCAGCCACACGTCCAGTTTCTGGATGGTGTGGATATCACACATACATCAAGGTGGTCGAGCAGGGAGAGAGAGAGAGAGAGAGAGAGAGAGAGAGAGAGAGAGAGAGAGAGAGAGAGAGACGTGCTATGGAGGGGCCTGCGACTATGGGCCCTCCCTTCCATGCATTATAAAACATACATCAAGTGAGTCCCATTATATGTGGGCCCAACAATCAAAATCAATGTTGGACATCCCTTTCCACCAAACAAAATGCAAGGTCTAAGTGACCTTTTGCAATGGTAAAATAAACATCATGATGGGGTCCATGAAGAATGGCCCCATCATGGGATGATCATATGAATCATGGTGGGCCATCGGCCACACCTAGGGTCCAAAGTGAGATCCATACCATCGATGGTAGGCCCCACTTGGCCCATCATCAAAACACAATCTAACCTACAAATCACCCACCTATGGTCCTTTTCCTTACCTCCTTGGAATCCTTGCCTCCTAAGCTCTCCCTTTAATGGTGGATAATGAAGTTTGAAGGGCTAGGATGAGAGATGAGGGGGTAGGAAGCGGGCACACTTTGGGTCTCCTTAGGAAGCTTGGACGTCCACTCCCTTGTTACTTAGAAAAAGGGTGGAGAAAATGAGAGAGAGAGGAGAGGTGATGGGTGATGGGTGATGGGTGGAGTGCTGGGTGATGGTTTATGTTGACTTTGGGGGGTGGTTGCTTGTCTTGGGGAGAAAGAAAGCATGTGTTGTTGATGGGATGTGTACTTGATTGATTGATGTGATGGATGATAGAGATTCTCTCAAGATTCGTAAAGTGCAGCATTTTTTCGAAATAAATGCGGGCCACAACTCCTAGCCTGGGTATCTCATCGGTGTGCAAGTCGTGGTGTTGGAACCGCGCCGCGGTCGCTAGGGTACAAGTCTCAGGTGAGTCTACTTAGATATATGGGGTTTGACTTAGGGTCACGCGCAAATGCTGCCTACAGGTCGCGGGTTGCTGGAATTCATCGGAGGAATGGTTGGACTAGGATACAGGACTTACATGGACTGCGCAAGATAAGAAAAAATTCTTTTATGAGGTACGTAAGTTTTTTCTAGGATGATCCTTATTTGTTTAAATATTGCTCAGACTAAATTATAAAGAGATGTGTGCTAGACAATGAACATCAGAGTGTCATATCCTTTTATCATTCTCAGGCCTGTGGTGGTCACTTTTCTGCTAAAAAGACCACGGCTAAAATTCTGCAGTGTAGCTTTTATTGGCCCATGATGTTTAGAGATACTTATGAGTTTTGTAAACCTTGTGAGCATTCTAAAAAATTGGTAGGGTTGTCCCATTGAAATATGATGCCTCTGTGTAAGGCTTGTGCCCTAATATCATTTCATTCCTTAGGATCCCGCGATCCACCCGGTTGAATTCTGGTGAACTGCAACCTGTAGATAGCGTTTACGAGCAACCTCAAGTTACATCCTGTGAACTTGAGTCGACTCAACCCGAGACCTATGCCATTGCGACCGCGCTATCGCCGCGGTTCTAATGCCGTGTCTCATGCGCCAATGTGATGCTTAAATTGAGAGATGTGACCCGCACATTATCTCGACCATGGACTGCACGTTGCAGGACCGTAGCTATTCAAATAAAGTGCTTTTCCTAGGAATCATCATTAGGATGATGTCGTCCTAGGCTACTAGCCTAATGGTGACATCACCCTACCCTAGAAAGCATGCTACTAATGATGGCAAGCGTGCTTAGCATCTCTTACATGAGCAATCATTTCCCTAGCTAGCAATCATTCCCCTGTCTCTTATCTCTCTCCCCCCTCTCTTCTTCTTCATTTTCCCTTGCTAGCAAGCTCCAACGTCCCAAGAGAGCCTCCCTGTCCAACCGCCTTCAAGCTCAAGCCCTCCCAATCCAGCCGTTAAGAGCCCATCACCACCATTAAATCAACTCCTTTGAAGCATAAGAACCCAAGGTTAGAAGAAAAGAAGAAGAAGATTCTAGGTGGGTGCTTCTCTTGGTTTGGATCATTAGTTTTGTTGCTTAGAACTTTAGGTTTTCTTGGGGGCATGTAGGACCCACCAATCAATGGTGGAGATCCTATTCTACCCCCAGGTGTGGCCAATGGCCCACCTTGGTTGCATGCACAAGCCATGATGGGGCCATTCACCATGGACCCCATCATGATGTATTACTTGATCTAGATCATTGATGGGTCATCTAGACCCTTGATTGCATGGTGGGGATGGCATCCCCACCTCAAATTTTCTGATGTAATGGCCCATGCATGCATGAGACCCATTGATGGATGGTTCAGATTGTTTGGAGGGGCTCATAGTGGCGGAGCCCCTTCCCATGGCTATGTTTCTCTCTCTCTCTTTCCATGTTAATGTGTGGCCCACCTGATGATGTATGTACTCTATCCTAGTTGTCCAAACAGTGGGACACACACCATCCAGCAAACAGGGCCCATCTCGCTGCCAAGATTAGGCCTGCATGGTTGGTCAGACCATACAGGCCTGGATGAACGGAAAAACACTCATATCAGCTTGCTCCGTGGGCCCCATCATGATTTATGTTGTAACACCCTGGATTTTTGCCAACCTGAAGTTAGACGTCCTTAGGCAATGAGTCGATCATAACACTTTAAATGACTTCTCAGAACTCAATCCTAAAGCCTCAAATCCCCTTTTGTATCACCTCGGAAAAATCCGTACAAAGACCCGAATACCACCACAGGCAGAAATCATACAGGACTAAATCCTTTAGAAATAAGGTGAGTGTTAGCAAGTGCTAAACTAGTTTACTTGTGAAATTTGCTTGAACCACTTTAAATATGAACTACAAGACCCAAAACTTGTAGAATCATTGACGCTAGGTTACCCTAAAATCCAGGATCAATCTCATTACCCAATTGCTCTCGGGAGCACATTGAAACTCCGTATCGGATCTCGACTGCACGTCGAAAGTCCGATGACCACGAGACTAAGCGCTTAGGACCGCCTTGCTGGGCTTGACAACCGTCTCGGAAATCAAATCCAGATAGTGTCCAGAAACGTACAACTTGAGCCCAGAGTGAAGTGTGTGAGAAACGTGAATATATTTAGAAATGAAATCTAAATTTAAGTAATCTGGGACTTGTCGCTTGGGGGCCGAATATAAGGATTTAGACGTCAGAATCTGACCCAAATACACCCTCGGATCAGGGGAAATTTCATACACAGGTCAGTGTATTTGTGGCCCTGATCGGTGATCGTGGACCGTTGAACTGAAACTGGTCCACCACGGGTGATCTGTAAACCCAATCAGACCAAAACTCAGCTTGACCTAGATCCAACATAAGGGAGCTTAAGTCCGACCTTAGACTCAAGGGGGGGCTCCAGAAGTGCTCCGTTGAGCTGAAACAGACGCTCGTTGGACATAACCTAAGTATACCAAGGCCCTAGGGCTATTTTCGTTAGTTCTGGGCCTATATGAGGGCCTTAAGCCCTCACTCTCTCATCCGATACGAATTTTGGAAACCCTAGGAGAGAGAAGAGAGGAAAGAGAGAGAAAGAGAGAGAGAGAGAGTTGGAATTCATCCCAGGGATTCAATCCCATCACTCCACGGGCTGAATCAGCTTTTCTGTATTGCTATTTCGGCGATTCCAATCCCGTTCTTAGGTAAGAACTCCAACCCCTATTCTGTTTTAGGGTTTCAATAGTGTAAGTTATGAAATAGCAGGCCTAATTCGTGCTATAGGTATTCCATTGTTGACGAAGACTTAGAGTCTCTATCAAATTCGTTACGCTTCTACGGCATAAGGTGCGGACTATAGACGTATAGGTTATGGTTTTCAAAGCTTTCAATCTCGGTTAATGATAAATTCCTGACGTGGATGCTATTTCACATGTAAAATGTGTCATTTGTTTCGCTTTATGATTATATATGAGCTATGTTGAATATAGGGTACTCTATGTATGTATTGAAATTTTGAATACGTATGGAATTTGGATTTGTGTCTAACATGATTATTTGTCATGACTATATGCTTGTTATGTATGTGACAACTCCCTAGCGAAAGGACTTGCCCTAAATCACGCCTCGGCCAATATACGCTATATATGTTAAGTTATGTAGCCCACGTGTTTGTGGAAATAATTAAATGAGTATGGAACCCAGATTCGTGCATGCCATGATTATCCGCCTTGGGTATATGCGTGTGGTATACGGGGTAACTTCCTAGTAAAGGGATTTGGCCTAATACATGTATAACCAACATACAACATGTATGAAGATGTGTGTAGTCTAAATGATTGTAGAAATGTCTGAGTAAGCTAGTTGTTACTAAGGAATACGTTGTATGAGGATTGAGATATGCTTCTCGGTTACCTTAATTATGTGTATGATTTCCTCCATGTATGTTTACATTATGATATCTGTTTAGTTATGGAATGAATGTGTGTGAAATCATGGTTGTGTTGCACTTCACAACATGTTCATATGATTGCAAGAATAGAATTATTCGTTCATTATTGCTGTGACTGTCTCCTATGATTACCTGTTGAAATGGAACGAGGTTGGGACTACGAAGTAGTCCAGGCAATCGGTAACAGATTCCGTTTTTGTGGCTGAGGTTGTTTTACCACAAAGGATATGTCGATGAATCTGAGTCATACTACGATTGTCGACAGTGGTTAGGCCACATAGAGTGCTCACGCACTTCATGTCGATCAGCTCGATGTGCGCTCGTACTAGTCGAGCTCGTCAAGTAGCCCGATTGATCTGATGTATGTTCACCATGTATGGACGCCACTGCCTGAACCTAAGGTACCAAATTCACCAGTGAAATCCCGTTCAATCTTGGTACCTCGATCCGCTAAGACTCATGAGCCGGATATGGTGGTATGGGACACCGTGGTCGAGCTGTCGGCCTACGCTGGGGCGATGAGCCTCCCCGTAGTGACCAGTGAGCAACCCAGACTCGTGAGCTGAATACGGTGGTATTGGACACTGTATTCGAGTTGTCGGCCTACACTGATCAGGTGACGAGCCCTTTGTAGTGACCTCGAGCGTACTCTGAGTTTATGTGGAGACGACGACCCTTTCATAGCAACAAGAGTATAAACTAGGCCTGCACTGATCAAGTGACGAGCTCTTTGCAGTGACCTAGAACCGCAACATCAAATGAGATTGACTAGGACTGACGACCCTAGAAAGGATCATTGTTTGGGAAATGATATAAGGGAGGTACCTTAGTTTCCCAATCCTGCTGTATGAAAAGGACTAATAAAAATTTGGTAATCATGCTCATAACATCGCACTGCATGTGCCCTGGGTTGAAGAGCATAGAGGGAAGAAAGCATGCCGCGACCGTAAGATGGTGTCGTATGAGGGAGTGTAGGCGAGGGCATAAATCATGAATACATTTCATCCTTGCATTAATAAGAGTATCTAGGAATGTTTGATTGTATTGCTTTATCATTACTGCTTGACTGAGTTGATAACATGTTAACCTCTGCTTTATAGTTCCACTGAGTTGATCACTCACTCCCACGTTACGGGACGATGTTGTACACACCAACCAGACCCTGTCTTAGTTTCAGATGATGGCGATGCTTGCGAAGCGGAGCCAGACTTTTATGATGATGAGGGTTTCTCCTGTGTGCATTTATCAGGCGGGTCTATGTAGACCATCTTCTGATCGACGGGATTACAGGGTTGCTGATTAGACGTCATTACACTTTAGTTTACACTTTTGGAACACCCATGTATATTCATTTTATTTATTTTTGGTGTATACATGTCTATATTTAACTTGGTAATATGTCCAAACTCTGGAGACTTACAACAGTTTATAAATTTTATATATCTATCACAGTCTTTCGCTTGCGTAATTTAACTGTCTCTGGAGTATGATATGTTGTTTTGGTCTAATCTTATTCATGTTTCAATGCACTCATCATAATCATCATTATCTATGTTGCATAAGTGATGCGTTGGAACTCGGGAGCTGAGCTTTGCTCGACCCCCGATTTTCAGGGCGTTACATATGTCCTGTATCCATGCCGTCCCATTTGTGGGGCCACCTTGTTGATGTCCAACACTTACTGCATGCCTGGCCATTGGGACAGGCCCTGATGAAGAGAAAATACAAATATCGGCTCGATCCGCTGACAGGTGGACCACCACGTGGACCCACCTTGATGCTTGTGCTATATTCACACCGTCCATCTAAGGGACCCACCATGTGTGTGGGATCCACACCGTCCGTGGGATGTGGATCCCCACCAGATATATGTTTTCATCCACCGTCCAGAGTCTGGACGGTGGGAGGTCCTTGATATATATGTTATATATCCACACCGTCCAGCTAGGATGGTGGGACCCAATAGTGATGAATGTGTTTTAATCCACACCGTCCATCGGGTTGGGACGGTGGGGACCCCACTCGATGTAAGTGTTTTATCCCTGCCGTCCAATCCCTGGACATGGACTGGATCCACCGTAATGTATGTGCTTTGTCCACACCATCTAAGCTAGGACAGTGGGGCCTACCATGACACATGTGTTGTATCTGCATCGTCCAGCGACAATGGGACCCACCTGATGTGTTTCATCCATGTCGTCCAGTGGCAGTAGGCCCATTGTGATGTATATGGGAGGTTATGTGATGAGGCCCATTGTGATGTGTGAGACCCTTGTGTGAGGCCCTATTGTGATGTGTGAGTCCACCATGATGTATGTGATAATGTTCATGATGCCCATCCATTTTCTAGCTAGTATAAGGACCATGGGCCCCCATTATAGGATAGGTTCTAGGTGGGCCACACCTTAGGAGCAATGATGGTTAAATGTCCACATTGTTAGCCTCCCTAGGCCCATTGTTAGGCCCATTTTCATCTTCCCTTATTGGGCTAACCCAAATCATTGGACCCCCATTGGAATTAGTATGACCCATCTATCCATATTGGGTTAACCCCAAAATGTTGGGCCCCCATTGATGCTATTAGGATTATCCAACCTTGAAGCCCATCTTGTGCTTACCGGGCCCCCATAGAAAGCCCAAGTTTACTATATGATAGGGTCGGTGAGGAAGCTCACTTAATGTACTTAGGCTCATCTACCTGACCCCCTCTTGTTGTATGATTCACCCCATGAGGTCCACCTTCGATGTATGACATCTAGACCATCCATTATCTATGGGCAAGTGCATCATCACCCCTTGCTGTAGATGGATGAATATGTGGTATTGGATTTGGTATAACCACAGTTTAGAACTGATCTTGATGTTTTAACGAGATCCACCATTCTTCCATAGACCCCCATCATGATGAATGTCCCTGGGTGAAAGTCCCAGAACCCTTATGGTACCAAGAGGTTGCTCTAACGTCGAGACCGAGTGGATAAAATGAGCGCCCGTGTGTCGAATACCAGGAGGCCGCATCTTCCACTATGTCGTGGTCTGTTGGAAGAAGGTGTGACCTTACCCGCCCGAGGAGAAGGGGGCATAGCTAGGATGAGTTTGACCAGCTCAAGGAATGGGTCCACTATCGACGTGCCAAATATGTATTAGTAGACTATTGGTTAGGCGGATAGTGAGGTCTCTTACGCTCACTTGGATTGCCCACTTGGGGGAGGGACAGTTAAAGTGGAGTGTATTAGACCCCGGTGATTGTCCAGAGAGGAACTGTACTAATACATAATGTTCCAGAGGAGAACTGTACTGATATATGATCCCAGATGAGGACTGGTATGATCGCATTGCATCTTGCGTATGACATCTGGACATGTAGGCCTTGCATCATATAGCCTTGGTATGGCTGATAACATTCATGGACTTGCCAGCATTTCTGCATAGCATTCATGGACTTGCTAGTATCTTCGTATTACTCTGATATTGTATACTTGGCACGGATATTGCGCACACACTTACACCACTCTCCGAGCTTTTTGTAAGCTTATGCACAACAGATGTGTGCAGGTGACGCTAAGACGCAGTCGAGCTGAGGTAGGGGCGTGCAGCTGAGCTTCTGGAATTTCTGATATCTATCTTGTATTTCCCCATTCATGTATTGTACTCAAAGTTTTTAATATAATGGATATGTGGTGATGTTGTGGTTATTGATGTGGGTTAGGACCAGGTTCTACGTAAATCCACCTATTTTGGGTTAATTAATATTAGATGTTAGATTAGGGTTGAGGAAGCTCAACTCAAATTATAATCTAGACGGCCTATGTGTGGTTTAAGTTGATAAGTCCTAACTTATCATGTTTAGGCCTATCCAATCATCGCATCGACTTAGTTAGATGTCATGGAATTCTATTGCCGAGGGATAGATAGAGAGAGATCGGTGTGAAAGAGGGAGGAATTAGAAGTAGAATCTGACCTTAGGCAAGGCTCGGCGTGCAACAGCCTTCGTGTTTTCTTCTTCTCCTTCTCTCTTTCTTTTCTTTTCTTTTCTTTCTTTCTTCCTTTCTTTCTTTCTTTTCTTCTTTCTTTCTTTCTTTCTTTCTTCCTTCCCTTCTCGTTGATGAACGGACAAAACTCTCTCTCTCTCTCTCTCTCTCTCTATTCTTTTTTTCGGCTCGAACGCTGTAGGCCGAGACAAGTAGCTCTCTCTCTCCTTCCGTTATGTGTCGCCCCAAACTCGGAAACCGGGCTCATAAAATTCCCGATCGCCGAATCCGGCACCAACAGCCTCCGTAGAACCCCATTCTCGGCTCTTAGCGCCCATACGCCAGGTTCCTATCCTGGGATGCTACGAGGAGGATTTTTAATATCAGTTTAATTCGTAATAAGCATAACCAAAGGTATAACCCAAAAACAACAACCAAAAACTCCATCACATTTTCACTATGATCAAAAACTTTACAAGTATAATGAGCATAAAGGGAAATACAATGAGAATGGACAAAAGCTCCAAAAAGATCTACTCTACGCTCCTGCCTCAGCGTTGCTGCTTCCCAATGCCACCTGCACGCAACGGTCGTGCATAAGCTTATAGAAAGCTTAGAGGGTGGTGAAAGTGTGTGCGCAAGGTAGTAATGCAGATATACGGTATCAAAGTAATGGGAATATGCTGATGAATCCATGAATACCACTAGCCATAGCAAGGCTATGCAATGCAAGGCATGAATGATGTCAGCCATACCAAGGCCATGCGATGCGAGATGCAACTCAAGCATACAAATCCTCATCTATATCCACATATCAGTACAGCTCAAATCTGGGATATCACCGGGGTCTAGTACACTCTAAACCAGATTGCCGCCCCATCGCGCACAATAAGGTAAGTGGAAGAGACCCACTATCCATCTGTCAATATCGGGCTCGGCTTGTCGATAGCGGACCCATTCCTCGAGCTGGTCAGACTCAGCCTAGTTTTGGCCCCTCCTCTCGGGCAGGTAAGGCCGCACCCCCTTCCAACCGACCACGACACAGTGGAAAGCGCAGCCGTCTGGTAATCGGCACTCGGCGCTCCTGCACCCACTCGGTCTAGACGTTGGAGCAACCTCTTGGTACCATAAGGGTTTAGGGACTTTCACCCAGGGATATCTATAGCACCCCATGTAGAACAAGATTTTCGGTATCCAATCCTGCCAACCACGATATGCATGTGGAGGCTACGACCCTGATGTCTCTAGGGCGTACAGTAACCATATCACACGATGCGAATGCATGAATCACACTATCCAGTCATGCAGCAATCCTGCGCATCTCGTGCGCTCATGTGGGGCAACCCCGCCTAACTAGGAGCCCTAAACAATCTACCCGAAGGCATATACTATGATCAGTCACTTCTCATATCAAGCATACATATGATGCATATGATCATGAATCATGGGACTATGCTAAACATGTTATATGGGATAGATGCTGTTTATAAGGAGATGGGCCTAGGCGGCCTACAAGTATGGGCCTAACAATGGGCCCTAGGGAGAATCATAATGCGGACATTTAACCAACATTATTCTACAATGTGGACGTCAAACCAACATTGCTCCCAAGGCATTGCCCATCGTAAACAACATTACATAAACCATGTTGGGATCACACATTGCAATGGACCTTAGGTACATCCCATTGGGCCTTAAATACATAAAATGGGCCGTATCACATGGGCCTTACATTCATCAAATGGGACGCATTAATGGGCCTCACTAATGGGCCTTATGTACATTACAATGGGCCATAACCCATGGGCCTTAGAATGCATCGAATGGGCCTAGTCTCATGGGCTTTCATTCACATCAAAGTGGGCCCCAACTGATGGGCCACAAATAAACCAAGATGGGCCCCATAACATGTATCAAAGTGGGCCCACTTGAACTATAGATCTGACACACTCTTTAGCTCATGCCAACAACAATGAACTTCTAAGATGGTTGGATGAATTGGATACAACCCATGTATCAAGGTGGGGCCCATGAATGCCCACCATTCGGTATATTACCTAATATAATATAATATATTTGTATATATATACAATAATATATATACCTATATACAGTAATATATATATATATATATATATATACACAATAATATATATATATATATATATACACACACACACACGCACCCACGCACACACCCACTCACACACACTCATACACCCACGCACGCACCCATGCACACACCCACGCACAGCACTGTGGGCTCCATCGTCCAGCAGACGGTGGGATAAAACATGTAAATCATGTGGGCTCCACGTGGGGCCCACCGTAATGTTTACATGCCATCCAACCCGTTGACAAGGTCACACGGACCTGAGTGAAAGGAAAACACAAATTTCATCTTGATCCAAAACTTCTGTGGCCAAAAAAGGGTTTCAATGGCTGAGGTTCAATCCCACTATTTTCTGTAGTGTGGGCCACCTGAGCGTTGGATGCGGCTCATTTTTGGAGGGGAACCCACCTGAGGAGGGGTCCACCGTATGAACGGATCAGATGGAAAATACACATCAAGGTGGGGCCCACGGCAAGGGCCGTGGGTGGCTGCCTTCCGCCCGCCCGTCGCACGCAGGCAGCGCCTGTTGCCTTCTGACAGCAGCAATGCTACTGCGGCTGCAGCGTTTTAATTTTTTTTTTGGTTTTCCCGAGGAAATTCACATGTGGGGCCCACTACCGGAGAATCCACTCCGTCCAACGTGTTCTAGGGCTCGAAATACACAAAATGAGTCCAATATACAGCGTATTTTGGGTGCAGATACAGCAAGGTGGGTCCTAAAAGCTGTGTACAGTAAGAAATAAGATTTTTCATGGTATGGCCCGCCTGATTATCGGATTCACCTCATTTTTCGGCTCAATGCCTAAAATGAGTTGAGAAAAGGGATGAACGGTATGGATTGAACCCTTACATCAGGGTGGAGCCTGCATAGGCAGCCTTTCCTAAAACCAAAATTTATATATATATATATATTTCTCTGATGCCGTTAGCACACCCACTATCGGTTCGCACTTCAGTGTTCTTCAACGTCCAGCGTCCCTGGACGCTGGACTGTTGATCACACATGTATTTAAGGTGGGCCCCACCCACAGACATGTAATCAGGGTGGGCCACCAAATGGTTGGATGGCGTGGGTAATTCATATATTAAGATGGGGTTCACCCGGGTGGGCCACATGGCCACTTCATCACACCACAAAAAGTGAAAGAGAGAGGGAGGGAAAAAGAGAGAGGCACCGGCAATATCGGAGGGGCCCCGCCACTATGGGTCCCTCTTGATCATAAGCATACATCAAGGTGGGTCCCACTACAAGTGGGCCCTTAAATCAACAAATGATAAAATAAGTGGAGATCCGAGATCACCCACCAATATGGACGGTCTAGATGACCTATCTAAGGCAAGGAAAATAAACATCATGATGGGGGCCATGGAGAATGGCCCCATCATGGAATGATCATGATGATCAAAGCGGGCCATCAGCCACATCTTAGGGTCCCAAGTGAGATCCAAACCATTGATCGGTTAGCCTCACTTGGCCCATCTTAAAAACATGAGAAACTACTCTTATCAAGCACCCACCGTTCGATCTTCTTACTCCTATGGGTTCCTTAGCTCCTTAGCTTCAATTCCAATGGAGGAGATGAGGAATGGATGGCTAGGATGGGAGATCTTGGGATGAAAAGGTGGGCCACACTTGTGGTTATTTTGGAAGAGTTGGAGAGGCTTGGGACGTGTGGATTTCTTTCTTGCTTGGGAATGGTTTGAAAAAAATGAGAAAGAGAGTTGTAAAGAGAGAGGAGTGATGGGTGATGGAGTGATGGATGTGGTGGTGATGGGTGTGTAAGATACTTTTTTGACTTTGGACGCATTTTGTGTAAGAAAGGTATAGGCTTGTAAGAACTTTTTGACTTTTGTGGTTGCTTGGAAATGGGTGAAAAGTGATGTGTACTTGACCCTTGATGGGATGATTGATGGATGATTGATGTGACATCTCGTAGAGATTCTCTTGGGTTTCGCACGCGCGACATTTTCCTCGCACCGAACGCTGGCCCACATCTCCTGGCCAGAGTATCGCCTCGGTGCGTGAGTCGCGGCATCGGAACCGCGGCGATGGTGTGGTTGCAATGGTACAAGTCTCGGGTTGAGTCAAATCAGATTAACGACGTGTGAATCAAGGTCACGCGCAACGCTGGTTGAGGGTCAAAGGTTGCTGGAATTCGACCGAAAAGACCACGGGAACCTACGGAATCATGGTCTAGGATACGGGTCTTACATTATGTCCTTTAGATGGTGGGGTGGAGAGCCCTTTTTATAGGTTGCTCACACTGCAAGATCCCCTCTGCATATCTTGATTTAAGTATCAAGAAGATTGGACACAACCCTCCTCCGATTTTCCAGGAGTTTCTTGCATAACTGGGAATCCGCACGCGTCTTTCGTTTGGCCACACGGTTGGGTTGGGTGTGGAATGGCAGAGGTTCAGTGGGTGTTTAACCTAGGGTCAAGATGAATGGCTCAGATCTTCCATCTAAATGTTGTTGGTGGCCCATGCCTCGTCCCAATGGACGACTGTTCGCACGTTACGGTTCGCAATACATGGCCGTGATAATCTTGCGCACGGGTGAGGGCTTGAAAACACAGGGGAAGAGCTAGGGCCCATTCAGTTTTGATCAACGGATGTGTTGGATAGCTTAGATCATCCCATCAGACGATCAGGGTGGGCCACAGTGATCGCAAGATGTCCGTTCTAGTTCCTGTGGGCGAGGCTTCTTGTGACTGTTATTGCAGGCACGTGTGCTTGCATGGGTGTACTTGGTCAGTGATGTTTTGATAAGCTCGAGCTCCTCTACAGGATGGTCAGGTTGGATTAGTCATGGGAACGATGATGGTGGCCGACGATCATCTCCGCGGACGATCATCTCCGCGGACGATCATCCGTTCAAGTAGCGTAGTAGAGGAGGTTTCCTCTTTTGGGCGGGATTCATCGGGTCAAACGCAGTTTAACCCAGTTTCCACTCCATTGCACCTATCTAGTGTGCACCTAGGGTGGAATGTTGGGCCCACAGTGATTTCTCTGGGGTATTTAGACCATCCATTTGTTTCTTCATTGAATTTAAGGGGTTGGGTCCAAGATTGAAGCATATCCAAATGTCAGATGGCCCTAAAATTGATGGTTAATGGATGCTCTTTCCATTTGGTCATTTATACTATGATCTAAGGGCTGAAATTCAACGAGTACGATTATTTTAGGATTCCTAGGCATGGTATAAAATTTTCCATTAATCGGATAGTGGGAACTACGTGATCTAGAATTCAGGGTTTAGGTTAATGGCATTTTCGTAATTATTGCTGATCCAAGAGTTTTGTGAAATCTAATGGGTCTACATGGTAGTAGGCACGTTTCTAAGTAATTCTTATAAAAGCGCTTACATCTAATTTGTGATGGATGTGAGGTCATTTGCAAATTTAGTCAGAGGAACGTACACGTATTAAACTTCATGGTTAACGGTTAGATGCCTTGATTTATGAATGAAGACCATTCCCGATGGTTAGGTTTGTGTCCGGGCTTGGATGTAAGGCTAGAATAGTTGGATTGGTCCCATACACGTGTTCATAATAGATTAAATTCATGGTAACACTCGAGGACTTTCGATGCTTGAGTATCGAAAAGTTCGAGGCGTTACAATCTACCTCCCTTAAAAATAATTTCACCCCCGAAATTTAGTACTTCTATTACCACAGCCGTATTACACGCCTCTAAGGATTTCCTGTCCTGTGATCTAAGTGATATGAATTGATGGTTGTTGTGGGTTTGAGTCTGATACACAGATCCTTCACCTCTGTATTATAGAGGATTTACTGGTATCAATTCATAAACTTGTCAAATCTCGATCATCTTCTTGGTTGGGGCATTGAGATCATTACAGATTCTCTAGAACCTAAAATCTGAGTCAAACCACGCATCTTCCGGGTAACCATGGTCCCATCAGTCCATAATCTCGATTGTTTTAGCCTTATGGGAAATCTCGGGTACTCTTGTGTTCTTATAAAGGATGAGTCTACATGGTCCATTACGCTTTTATTGCGTATTCTAATTTTCCAATGTCTTACTTAAAGTTTTGATCTACTTCTATTATCCCCACTGGTTCATTAGGTTTAGGTTTTTGATGTACTAATCGTAAGTTAGATGTGTATAGGTCTAGGTGCGCGTATAATTGGCTAAGTTAATTCGGTCGCTACAGATTATACTCATTCATACTTGTTTACGCAAAAGATTATTTTCTGAAAGAGGATTGCAATTCGAGAATTGAAGATTATGTCATGCATGTTTTGCTCGGGACTAACAAAATGCTGGTTGGGGGTGTATTGAGACTCAAATATTACATATTTAACCCTTTAATTACATTAGTTTTCCTGACATTTAATTAATAATTTGATTTAATTATATATGTTTTTGTCATGCGAGGTGATTCAAAAGCTTATGATGAATATACACTTAGAAGGATGGATTTAGAGATTAAAAGAAGACAATGAAGAATTGGAGATTTGGAAGTCATTAATGAAGAATTCACATGCCAAAGATCCAACGAAACCGGGTGAGGAATGAAGAGAACGAATATTTGAAATGAAGAAAAAGAATCTTGAAAATTGTCCTGAAAAAAAGATATTCTGAAAATCTGGGGCTAGAAAAACATAGTGTTGAAAAAGTGCCAGAATAGACTTCGATGACATCGAAGGTGCAATCAAAGCTAGTTCGGTTCATCGATAAATTCAGGAATTTTGGGCTCAACTCGCTGGACAGTTCTGGATGATTTTTTTATGACATTGAATGTGTCATCGAAGGTTACACAGATTTTACGCGGAGTGCATAAATTTGAGGCTATTTGCCAATTTTTCCAACTCAATGCAAAAGTTGGAGTTCCACAACTATAAATTGAAGTCTCTAGGATGCTCCAAAGCATCTTCTAGGGTTTGAAAAGGAAGAGGAGGCCTAGGTTGAGTGTCAATGACGTTCTTCTACTTCAATTTCTTTATGGGTTCTAGTAGATTTTCTTAATTTTATTATGTTTTTGAGTTAGCTATGACTAGATAATCTCTTAGATAGGGCTAAGAGGTGAAGCTTGCAGCATGTTGGGATGTTTATTTTACTTTAATTATTGTTTATGTTGAACTTCATTGATTTATAGTTTGAACTTGAGGAATATTTTTAGTTTTCTATGGTTTATCGTGACTCAAATTACAATAGACGTTGTGATAGCTTTGAATATCTTCTTTTCCCATTTTGAGATTGTGAGATTGGTAAATCCTATTGTTCACCATCGTCTCCTGGGCATGGTAGAGTGATGGAATCCTTTCCAATCATCACAATACTCCCTCATATGTGGCTAGGTCAATGAAAAGTTCAGATTTGATTTAATTGCTTCATCTTCCAATTGGAGAGGATAGAGTCCAATTCCAATTGTGTCTCTTGAATCAAAGTAAGGTAGCATCTTGATAGCTACAAGTGGATTCTTAACACCCTAGTTTCGCTTTGATATTTGATACTTTATTCACAATTACTCTCAATATTTCAGATTTAGATTTAGATTTAAATCTTCTTCTAGTTCTAGTTCTAGTTATTTTTAGAATATGTGCAAGTTTAGTCCCTATGAATTGAACCTCGGTCTCACCGAGTTATTACTACGTCGCGACCCTACACTCAGGTTTGTGAACAATTACTCTATTAAAATGATTAAAACTAACTTGAGACAAAGAATAGAATATGCTAAAATTAATATCAGAATTACCGCACAAATAGCTTAAGGAGGCCCTGATTTTCTCTATATGCTTGAGGATTTGCTCACAATTTTTTGTTGTAGAAATGAATGAGATAAGGCCTCTATTTATAGCCAAGGGACTTGAAAATTCGGTGGCCTGATTTTCAGTTCGGCTGACCAAATTCCAACGATTGCGTTCAAATGACACTTGGATTTCGCGGAATAAGATTTTTTTAAAATTCAGCTGGTTGAATTTCCCTGAGATCCAAAATATTAACCTTGCTAAAACTTGACTGAACACACTCTAGTTGGCCGAACCCAAAGTTGGACTGGCTGAACTTGATACGAAAAAATCATACGTTGTTATATACTTACCCGAATTATGTTGGGTTGGCCAAAGGTAGTTAGGTTGGCCGAACTAGAGGTCGGATTGGCCTAATTTTAGTGTATTTTACTTACTATTATATATTATCATGTCACCATATGAAATACACCTAACCTAGGGTCATTATAAGGTTATACCACTTGATGGTTGACATATACAGAGTGCTTCAAACTTTGAACCAAGCATAACCTTGAAAACTTGAGATGTTGAGTCTACCTTGAGATGTTGATCTAGTCTTTACGTAATCTTCATGAGTTGCTGAAGAACATCTTCATAAGTACTTGTGATCCATTCGAGACTACGATATTTGATAATCCTAATTGTGCTTTAAGTATAAGCACTTACAATAGCCATGGTTTAGGATGGTTCAGGAGTATTCAGGTATTTTCAAACTCGACGGTGAATAGAGAGCCTATCAACTAAACTTCCCTCACTTAGAAGTCATTGTATATGGTCCCTTACCCACTTGGGCATGAACCACACAAAAAACTAAGTTCTAAACCTAAACCTAAAATAATATAGCGAAAAAGAAAAAATAAAATATAATTCTATAGCAATTAGAAGAACTAGGAGCATAAGAAGACAAGAGGAACGAAGTTACCGGTTTAGAAGAACTAGGAGTAGAGGGTGCTACAAAACAAAGACAGAAAATGATGTTAGTATTAAATATATATATATATATATATATATATAATATATATATATATATATAATATATATATATATATATATATATAAAAACAACCTAACTAGAACTTTTAAAATTAAACCCTAAAGCCCTAAGTTAGAACTAGAAAATAAAAACCTAATCTAGACTTAGATTCTCAGTGCAATTCTCTGGTAATGGGACTAAAACTTGATCAAACTCAAGGGTCGACAACCCCAAGTGCAAGGTTATGATGTAATAATAACTCGAGAGTCCGAGGTTGAACCACAGGGAAATTGGTGAGAACATAACTAAAATTAAATGGGTTGTTTGGGCTTTTAATACAACGAAGTAGAAAGGATTTATAATAATTAATAAAAACAACTAAAGATCCAAGAATCCCCAATTAATAGAACTTGAACTTAATTTGTCTTCTCAAGTTATAACTCAGTGGAACTAGATTCCAATCCATTCTAATTGAAAGATATAGTAGTAAATTCAATCACAAATATCCAACATAGATTAGAATCACGACAGGTTTGTTCTCTCATGAAGATTTAAGTAATCAATCACAGGGAATCAAAAAAATCTATTATACTCAGAAGTCACAATAGAGCAATCAATTTTACAGATTATTCCTTCTATAATCTAGGAATTCAAGCACATCCAATTACAATTCAACATGAAAAGTAAATAACTTTCATTGAAAAGTAATCAAATATCTATCAAAAAGTTCATCCCTTAGCCAAAGCTAAGAGAATATCTAAGCATGACTAACATCTTAAATAAAATAAATAAATAAAACAAACTAGAACTGAAGAATTAAAGAAGAAGAACATATCCATGGAAGCTTTGCCACTACTTGATTTATCTCTTAAACTCTAATTCATGCTTAGGGAAGCTAAGAACACCTCCTTAAATAAATAAAAAAATCTTGCACTGACCTTATACTGACTTCAAAATCAAATATTTTTGTTACGCTTTGGTCGCATTGATGAGTACCTTCGGTCGGGCCAAACTCGCATCGAATCCAACTGAATATTCCTTCAGTTGGAGCCGAATTTCTCTAAAAAATCCTCTGAACTAGGTCTCCTTTTAGTCAGACCAAACTACCTTTTGGTCACACCAAACATTACTTCGGTCATACTGAATAAACCTTCGGTCGAGCTGAATTAGCTCTGAAAATCCACTCGACATCATGTAAGCCCAGCTACCACTTAGGTTTTGGATGCCCTAAATATCGTCCTATTCAGGCTCAAGAGACTCTATCAAGCACCTGAAATCGTTTGGAGCATGGATGGAACTTCACGGTGCTTCTAGACCTGTGATGTGCAGTGCATTCTCCCTGACACTGACCAGGGCAAATTGGAAGTGGTATAGACACTTGAAACCAAATTCCATCAGCTCATTCACCCAACTTAGTAGGGCTTTGCCACCCAATATATTAGGGGTAAGGATGTAAGGAAGCATTCAAACCAGCTCCTCACGATAACCCAGAATGAAGATGCGCTAATGAAAGATTACATCATCCTGTTTAATATTGAGGTTGTCTAGGTAGAAGGCTACTCCGACAAAGTGGCCCTCAGAGCCATGATGGTTGGTCTCAAGAAAGGAAAAATCATTTTCTTAATGGGGAAGAACCCCCCGACAACTCTTACCGACCTCCCTAACCAAGCTCAAAAGTATTTTAATGCCAAGGAGTTGTTCAGCACGCTCAGAAATAGTCGAGGTGAAGGTAGCTTGGTAAAAGAGAAGAAAAGGAAAGAAAAAAAAAAAAGGTGGGAACCTGGTACGAGCTCCAAAAGAAGAAGAGATGATGACCAGAGCAATCTCCCCCAAGCTAATCGAGCCCTGAAAAGCTAGTTTCGCCAATACACCCCATTAAACACTATGCCAGAATAGTTCCTCATGGAGGTTAAAGAAAAGAGGATCTTGAGATGGTCGAACAAGATGAGGGCCAACCCCAAATAAGTGACAGAAAGAAATATGATCACTTCCACTAGGACCATGGCCATAATACTGCTGAATGTTTTGATCTAAAAAAAGATATTGAATTCCTCATTTAAAGGGGATACTTGTGCGAGTTTGTTAATAGGAACAAAGAAGATTGACCAATTCCTCAACAAGAGCGACATAAGGGGCAAGCCGACAATGTAGCGGTTGGGGAAATATGCACCATCTTTGGTGGACCTGCTAGGGGTGGCAATTTGAACCTCGTATGCTGAGCCCATGCTCAGAGCGTAATCACTATCGAAGGAGAACACCATATAAACCTCGCCGGCTGACCCAGGAAAGAGCCCAGGATGGACTTAAGCACTGTCACCTTTATAGAGGAAGATGCTCGGGGGATTCAACACACCCATGATATCGTACTAGTGGTCTCTATGACCATTGCTAGCCTTAAGGTGCATCGAATATTGGTCTACACAAGAAGCTTGACGGACATCTTGTTCGCAGCCGCTTTCGACAAAATGATAGCTGAAAGATCGAGACCATGACCTGTTTAGACCCTTTTGCTCGATTTCACAGGGGAAAAGCTGACCTCAGAAGGAAGCATCCTTCTGCTAGTAATGACCGAAGAGGGTACCAACTAGGTCACTACTATGGTGGACTTTCTGATGGTAGCTTGCCCCTTATTGTACAATATAATCCTAGGTACACCATCATTAAATGTCATACGAGCCCTGGTCTCCACCTATAATCTTATCATAAAATTCTTGACCGAGCATGAGGTCAGAAGGATCCGGGGCAACCAACATGATGCCATTTGGACTATGCAATGCTCCCACCACATTCCAGTGATGTATGCTGAGTATTTTTTCTAACATGGTGGGTAATTTTTAGAGTTCTTTATGGCAGACTTCTTTGTCTTTAGTTCATCCTTCAGTGAGTGCCTTGAGCACTTGAATTAGTGCTGAAGAAATGTGAATAAAAGAACTTTATGCTAAATTAGGAGAAATGTCATTTCATGGTTCAAAAAGGGATAGTCCTCAGACACATTATATAGTCCAAAGATATTAAGGTAGATAAAAGTTAAAATTGACTTAATCTCTGACCTACCACCACCCAAGAGCATACATGATGTGCGATCATTTTTAGGACACACTGAATTCTATCGAAAGTTTATAACAGACGTTAGTCTCATCTCTTGTCCTTTATGCAACTTTCTTCAAAAGGATACTCCCTTTGAGTGGAGCAAAGAATGCCAAAAAGCTTTCACCAAGCTCAAAGGCATGTTGACTAGCGCTCCCATCATACAACCACCCAATTGGAGTTTAGCTCTTGAAATCATGTATGATGCAAGCAATTATGCAATTGGGGAGGTACTAGGCCAAAGAAAAGAGAAGAAGCCCTATGTTACCACTATGCGAGTAGAACTCTAAACCCTACCCAATTGAACTATTCTATTATGGAAAAGGAACTCCTAGCCATAATATTCACTCTGGACAAGTTTAGGTTCTACTTGATAGGATCCAAGATTATTATATTCAGTGACCATGTGACGTTGAAGTATCTTTTCTTTAAGAAAGACACTAAGCCTCATTGAGTTCGACATTGAAATACAAGATAAGAAAGAGTAAAAAAATGTAGAGCTGACCATCTCTCTCGGCTTATCCTATCTGACTCCATAGAGACAACACCTAACAATCACATGTTCTATGATGAACAACTTTTTAAAGTCTCCTAATTACATTGGTACGCTGATATTGCCAATTATCTTACCACATGTATAATTCTTATTCATTAGATTGTGCAAGATTTTTTAAAACTTCTTTATAGAGGTACAAAACCTCTTCTGGGATGATCCATATATTTTTAAATACTGCACAGATCAAATCATTATGAGATGTGTTCCTAATCATGAACAACATAGTGTCATCTCATTTTTCCATTCTTATGCGTGTGGTGGCCACTTTTTGGCTAAAAAGACCACTACAAAAATTCTGCAGTGTGGCTTTTATTGGCTTACTATGTTCAAAGATACAAATGAACTCTGCAAAGCATGCGAGCTATGTCAGAAATTCAGAGGATTATTTCATCGAAATATGATGCCGTTGAACCCCATTCTTATTATTGAAGAATTCGATTGCTGGGGCATCGATTTCGTGGGACCATTTCCTCCATCTTTTGGAAATCTTTATATTCTACTCACTATAGATTATCTTTCTAAATGGTTGAGGCAATTCCATGCCAGAATAATGACCATTGCATGATCATTAAGTTCTTGAAAGAAAATATTTTATCTCTGTTTGGAACACCTTGAGCCGTCATAAGTGATGGAGAATCTCACTTTTGCAATAGACCATTTAAAACATTAAAAAATATATATATGTGGTATTTCACACAAAGTGACCACCCCCTATCATCCTTAGACGAGTGGTTAAGTTAAAATATCAAATAGAAAAATTAAACAAATTCTTGAGAAAGTGGTTAACTCAGATCACAAGGATTGGTCACTTCAACTAAGCGATGCATTGTGGGCTTATCGTACAGTATAAAAAACCCCTATTGGTAAATCACCCTACAGACTTGTATATGGGAAGACTTGACACTTGTAGAGATAGAACATAAAACGTATTGGGCTATAAAGAACTTTAACTTCATCTCGACAAAGCTAGCTTACTGCGCAAGTTACAACTTAATGAACTTGAGAAAATTAGGAAAGATGCTTGCGAGAACTCTTAGATATACAAGTCCAAGATGAAAGTGTTCCATGACAGGAACATTTTGCATAAAAGTTTTGAACCAAACTAGAGAGTCCTTCTATATAATTCTAGAACTCATGTTTTTCTCAGTAAACAGAGATCTCATTGGACCAACCCCTTTAAAGTTAAAACATTTTATCTTTATGGGGTTGTCAAGATAAAAAATCTGGTGAATGGTAATATTTTCAAAGTGAACGGTCATCGACTTGAACTATTTATTAAGAAATTTGATTTAGAGGATTTGTCCATCCCTCTGATTGATCTTGTCTATTAGGATAACCTTCTAGTATGATGGAGGTTCATCTATCCATTTATTGCTTTAATAGGATTATGTTAGAATAGTTTGGGTTTGTTTTGTTTAGTTTTGATTAGTATTATTCCCTTTAGATGGTGGAGAATTCATACCATTATATTGATCTTCTTCAAGTACTCTCTCTCTCTCTTACTTATTCCTCTTTTATTTTCGTTGTCTTATATTATAATGCATTGCATATCTTTTTCCATTGAGGATAATGTAGATTTTAGGTTAGGGGTGAAAAATAATCAGTATTTCAAAGATGAAACTAATCAGTATTTTCTTAGTTTTTGAACAAAATATTTTAAAAAAAATTAATTTTCAGATTTCGAATTTCGTATTTCAAAACTATCTTTGAAAAATAATATTTTGTGTATCTAAATATATTTGAGTATAAGATGATAAGATACAAAGTAATTTTTTTAAGTCTAAAGTCTAGTTGATTAGTAGATTTTTAAACAAAATTTAAACATCAATTAAATCTAGTTCACAATTCATGTCTGACTCATATTCTTTTATAAGTTAACTTGAACTCTTAATGTTTAACTTGATGATTACTCCAAAGTGTTAGGAACCAAGTCTAGAGATCCTTATCTACCTTGCTATAAAAAGAGGAAAAGAACTAGCTAAAATAGTTAGAATCGAAAATGGCTGCCTATCGTATGTGCCTAAATGAGAAAAAATTAAACAAAAAAAATAAATAAATAAATAAAGAAGGGATAATAGTGTGAAAGTCGTCGATGAAAAAGGAACTTAATGTTTGACTACATTCTGTTAATTAATTGATAAAGAGGAACTTAGTTTAATGGTTTACTAGTGATATTAGGTTCTAGATCGATATATTTCATCCCTGTATCTTTGAATCTGACTTTCACATGTATAAGATTGCATAAAATGTTGTTTTTCAAAGAGAGGTTAGAAATTTGAAGTTTTAAAGATTAATTGTTCGCATGTTTTCCTTGAGACTAGTAAAATGTTGGTTGTGGGGTGTGCTGAGTGTGAAATATTATATATATCCCCCTTATTATGCATTGGTTTTATAAACGTAGATGCACTTAATTTATCTAATTATGTGTATTTTTCTATACAAGGTGATTTGGAGAGCTAATATGAAATAAATGATTAAAAAGAAGATTTAATGCTCAAAGAATGACCAAGTGAAGATTTGGTGATTTTGAGGTGATTAATGAAGAATTCAACTGCCAAAGATTCAAGAAAACCAAGTATAAAAAAGAGAGAAAAGACTGGTTGAATCACAAAGAGTGATAATAGAAATAACAGACTGTTCGGTCCGATTGAAGATGCACAGAATAGTCCAGTAAAAAATTGTGATTTTTAGAGATAATTTGGCTTGACAGTCGGTACGACCAAAGCCATGATCGGTGCTACTGAAGGACAATTCATGCGCCTATGGGAGACGGACTTTATATGCAAATTGAAGAAATTCAGATACAACTGAGAGACTAATTCAGTGAGACCAAAGTGATATTTGGTGCGACCGAAGTGTACAGTCGGTGCAACCGAAGTGTAATAAAAGTACATAAATTTAAAGTTGTTTCCAAGTTGATGTATATTTTTCTTATATAAAGGGGTGATTCTAGCTTTCCTAAACACAAATTAGGGTAGAAGGGATAAATCAAAGAGTTGTGGAGCTTCTTTGGAGTCCTCCTTTTCCAATCATTTAGTTCTTCTTCGATTTTTATGTTTTTCCTTTGAGTTTTAGTTCAATCATGTCTATAATTGGCTAATCTCTTATCTAAGGCTAAGAGGTGAAGCTTGCAATTATTTTTAATGCTTAGTTTACTTTGATTCAAGTAATTGGTTTGGTTGTTGAAAATTTTCATTGATATTTCATTTAAATGAAGATATATTTTTAGTTTACTTTGATTTATTGTCGATTCTAAGCACATTAGATGCTTAGGAAAGCTAAGAGTAATTTCTTATTTTTTATAAGGGATTGATCTGTAAAATCCATTAATCTATCGTAGACTAAGGGCAAGGTAGATGCTTTGAATTTTCTGTGATCAATACTTTGGTGCTTTATGTGGAAACCAATTCAATTGAAGTTCAAATTTGTTTTGGGTTTATGAATGATGATTTAACTGCTTTATTATCCGATTGGATAGGATAAGACTTCAATTATATGATTGAATCAAGTAAATTAACATTAAGGATGGCTATAAGTGGATCCTTAGCACTCTAGTGTTTTATCTCTGTTAAAGTCTATCTCAATTACATTATTACTCTTTGATAAGATTTTAGAAGTATTTTTAGTTCTATTTCTAATTCTAAAGTGTTCCAAAAATCATGTAATCATAAATCCCTATGGGTACGATTTTGGTCTCACTAAGTTATTACTACATCATGACCTTACACTTGGGGTTTATAATTTGATCAGAGGCCTCCCCCATTCGTGGCACCACCTCTAATGGTGGTTCTACCCTAGGAGAAGGGGTGGGCTCCTATGTAACGCCCCGAATTTCGAGGGTTGAGCAAAGTTCTACTCCCAAGATTCAACCATCACTTATGCAACATGGATAATGATGTTCAGATTTCGTCCATATTAATGAGTTCAACATGAGTGGGATTATTCCAAAACAGTATATCATACTCCAGGTGTAATTAAATTAAGCAAGTGGAAGTCTTATAAGTACATGTATTTAAACATGAGAGTGTTTCACAAACTCTGGAGTATGAATATGTACTAGGTTGAATATATACAAGTGTTGTTTCAAAATATACAAAATATCAAAATGTAAAGTGTTCGACTAATTAATATATTCCTATAATCCCGTCAAATCAGCACGAGGTCTACATAGACCCGCCTGAGAGCTGGCAGTAGGAGAACTCCTCTTCGTCCATAAAGTCCGGCCCTGTCGCGTAGATTTCGCCGTCACCTGCACCTAAACCATAGTCTGGTTGGTGTTTTAAAACACCGTCCCATGGTGGGCGTGAGTGATCAACTCAGTGGTGCTATAAGGCAAAGGTTAACATGTTATTAAGTCAATCAAGCAGTAATGATAAAGCAATACAACAATCACTTCCTAACTACTCTTGTTAATACAAGAATAGAGTGCAGTAATGATGCATGCCCTCACACAAAGCTCCCTCACAAGCGACACCGACAACTAGATTTATGCATGACAACCTCCCTAAAGTGCAACTTCCTCGCCAAAGCACATGCAATGCGGTGCATGGTCATGTTAGCCAAGTACTTAATTAAGGTTATTCATACAGCAGGTTCGAGAAGCTAAGGTACTCCCTTTATATCATTAACCTAAGTGAATGATCCATTTAGGGTCGTCAATCCTAATTAACCACATACAATAGGCAAGTTGTAGGGCATCACCCCTAATAAAAAGCAGTCGATAGGCAAGTTTAAAGGTTTATACTCGCAGTCACTACGGGAAGGCTCGTCACCTTAGCATAGGCCGACAGCTTGAACATTGTGTCTCATACCACCATGCCCGGCTCACCAGTTTGGGTTGCTCACTGGTCACTATGAGGAGGCTCGTCATCCCAGCATAAGCCGACAGCTCAACCACGGTGTCCCATACCACCATGCCCGGCTCATGAGTCTTAGCAGATTGTGGTACCATGGTTGAAACGGGCTTTTATATTGGTAAGTGGTACCTTAAATTCAGGCAGAGATGTCCATACATGGTGAACATACAATAGGCCAATCGGTTTGTTTGGCAAGTTCGATTGGTACGAGCACACGTTGACTTAATCGACATTGAGCGCATAAGCACCCCTTGTGGCCTAATCATTGTTGACAGTAGTCGTGCGACCTGAATCCGTCGAATTACCCAATGTGGTGAGACTAGTTCAACCACCTGTACATGAACTGTTACCGATTGCCTAGGTCACACTGTAGCCCCAATCTTACTCAGATGCAGTAAGTAAGCACATGCAATAATCACTTCAACATTTAGCGATCAATTCAAGCGAGTTCCTCATTTGAGCATTTTATCAAACACATTGAACATGTTACCAAACACTTGCATTTTATACATAAATTTCGTAACGACAATTATGATTATATGAAGGAAACAACATATATGAGCAAGGTGAATAAGATGTATCTTAATACTCCTAATAAATACTAATCATCAACGATTTCTCATTCAGACAATTTATCAAACACTTAGGCTACACTTCACCAAATATATAAACTAGGGTAGTTACAACATGTATTTTAGCAAATCCTTAGACAAAGAGGTTAGCATACATACGACAACAATGAATCCTAGATTAGTAGGCATAGCAAGCACAAATCATGTTTACATGTTCAATCAAACATTTCAACAAACACATATGATGCATATTTGTTTAACATAGTTCATACATGTGTAATACATCGAAATCGACGTGTCTAAGATGATATGGTAGCAATCAAGTCAGATATAAATCATTAGCTGACATTGAAAGCATTAAAAACCATAACCTAAACATTTATAATCTGCACCTTTCGTCGGAAGATATAATTTGAACTCGGTTTAAACACAACGTTCCCAAAAATGAAATGATGGACACTTAAACAATGAAATAGGTTAGTTATTTCATCGATTACTCTATTTGGATTTCTAAATCGAGATTAGGGTTAGGATTTCTTACCTAAATCGTAACCAGAAATGATTGTGTTGCAAAGTGGGGAGGTGAATCCGTGGCGTGGAGTCGTGGGAAAGAATCCCAGCAACGATCTCCCTGTTTCTCTCTTCTCTCCTTATTCTTTTCTCTTCTTTTCTCTCTTCTCTCTCCTAAGGTTAGAGAAATTCGTATGAAATCAAAGTGGGGTGGTTTAAGGGCTATATATAGGCCCAGAACTGATGCAAATGGCCCCATGGCCATAGTATACTTAGGTTATAACCCAAGGGTGCCTGTTTCGGGCAAGCAAGTCTCATCTGGAGGTCCATTATTCGCATATGTCGTAGGGTAATTTCCCTGACAATGGATCTATGCTAGGATGTGATTTCAGCGTGATTGGATTAGCTGATCGACCGTGGGGGACCTGTGTCAGTTCAACGGTCGTACTTATTCGATCAGGGCCACAAGTATACGGATAAGAGCAGGAAAATTTCCTTTTCCCTTGGGTGAAGTTTGGTCAGAAACTGACGGTCTGAAATCTTCAATTTCGCCTGTGAGTGAATGGTCCAATTCACTTAAGTTTCAATACACTTTCTAAAGATATTTGCGTTTCTCACACACTTTACTCAGGGCTCAAGTTGTGCACTTTGGACACAATCTGGGCTCGATTCCCGCGAGTTGTCAGGCCCAGTAGGATGGACATAACCCTATAGTTTCGCGGTCATCGGACTTTCGACGTGCAGTTCAGGTCCGATATAGAGTTTCGGTGTATTCCCAAGAGCGACAGGCTCATGGGATTTCTCCTAGGTTTTTAAGCAATGATGGGTTAACGTTTTAGATGGTTTTGGGTCTTGACATTTGTGTAAATGGTGGTTCGAGCTAAATCCACCAATCAATTAGTTTAGTACTTAATTAATTTTTGCCTAAATTTCTACAGAACACAGTCCTTAGGGATTTCCAACTGAGGTGGTACTCAGGCCTTTATACGGACTTTTCCGAGGCGTTACATCCTAAGACTCGAACCCCAAATTTGGTGCAGACTGAGAATCTGAGCTACTGACCACTGACTCCTAATGGAATGCACCAGAGACAGTGGCAGCGTCAGAATCTCCATTAGAAGAAGAAAAAATAGAAAAGGATAGGAGAAGAAACGGTCCCTAGGCATATCGAAAAAAGCTCTGACATGGGGACTTTCGATTTACGAACGCTGGAGAAGAGAAAACTCTTTGACTGAAGTGAAGAAGTGGAATCTACATGCAAGTCAGTAGAGCTCGACGTTCACAACCCCAAGTGTAAGGTTGCGCTGTAGTAATAATCTTAGTGAGACTATGGTCAAATCCATAGGGACTTTCTATATGTGTGCTTTTTGAAATAAACTAGAACTAGAACTATAATCTAAACTATACTAGAATTTGAAGTAAAAAAGATTGATTGTGAATAAACTATCAATGATAATGGAAAACTAGAGTGTTGAGGATCCACTTATAGCCATCTTATGCTACCTTACTTGATTCAATAATAACACAACTGGAATCGAAGTCCTATCCTATCCGGTCGGATGATAGAGCGGTTAAAACATCATACACATCTCAAAACATATTCTAAACTTTCATTGGATTAGTTCCTTATGAAGCATCAATGTAATGATCGTAAGGAATTCAAAGCATCTACCATGCCCAGAGTCAATGATAGATCAAGGAATTTTACATATCACGCAATTGCAAAACTGGTAAAAACATATCAAATGCTTCCTAAGCATCTACTCTGCCCGGGGTCGACAATAAATCAAAGTAAACTGAAAATACTCTTTCATTCAAACTAGAAATCAATGAATAGTTCAAAATATAAACCAATAAACTTGAATCAAAGTAAGAAAAATATCAAAATAAACTACAAGCTTCACCTCTTAGCTTTAGCTAAGAGATTAGCCAACCAAAGACATGATTGAACTAAAATTCTTAAAGGAAAACATAAAATCCAACTAGAAAAGAAAGATAGGAGAAGAGGAAAGGACTTCTTGAAGCACCACCACTCCTTTCTCTACTCTTCCTACCCTAATTCGTGCTTAGAACTCAGAAAACCTCTTTATATAGGCTTTGTTCGGACTGACTTCAATTTACACAGTTATCGCAGCTTCGATGGGAGCTTCAATGGGATCGAAGTCCGATCGAAGAGTTTGATTCGAATTTGGAAACTGTCAGCAACCGTCTTTTGAAATTTGCGTAAGTCCTTCGATGGGATCGCTCGAGCTTCGATGGCATTGAACATGTCTTCAATGGGATTGAAGACTGCTTCAAACTGTTCAACGACTAAACTTCAAAATTCATGATTTTTCCTATGTCATCGAACTAGTTTCAATGGCATCAAACTGATGATATCGAATAGGTCCTCGATGGCATTGAGAATTGCACCCATATGTCTAGCAACCAAACTTGATTTTTCTAATTTTTTTCAATGGAATCGCTCATCCTCCGATGGCATCGAACACTTACTTTGACGACATCAAATTTGTGTTTGATGGCATCGAACTGTCCAGTTTAGTATTCCCGATTTTCGCACTTTGCAACTTATAATTTCTTCATTCTTCACTTGGTTTTCTTGGACCCTGGACTCTTGAATTCTTCAATCTTGACGTCCAAAGATCCAATCATTACTTTGGTAATTCTCGAGCATCAAATCCATGCTTTTAGCATCCTTTTTACCTTAAGCTCTCAAAATCACCTTGCAAGAGAAAACATGTATAAATAAATCTATTAAGCACTATCATATTCATAAAACCAAAGCATAACTAGGGAGAAATATGCAATATTTCATACTCAACACTTAGGCTTCACAAAATAAACTAATGAACAAAAGAGGGGAGATAATGGTATTTATAGAATCCCCTTGGAAGCACATTTATTCATATGCGGTGCCACGTGAGCCTGAGGTGACGCTTCGACTGACATACCCCTCCACGTGGCAGCATAAGGTTGGCTCAAGCAAAAATATGACAGTTATCAATCCATGATTTGTCTAAAATTTGAATGACATCTTTCCATTAATGCACGTTAATCACAATCATTCCTTTTCGAATTTCACGCTAGGCGCTACCTTTTTGGCTCCTGCCATCACCAACAAACGACAAACCCAGGCTCAATTTAAACTTTCAAGGAGATCAAGCTATTTGAATTTTAAAATTCATTTTCGGTCTGTAAACCAGTCTAGGCTCTTACTTCCCAAGCACGTATAGGACGTGCTCAAGAGGGGTGATTGTTGCGGTAAAACCAAATTGGTCTACCACATAGAAAGTGTAACCAACCATAGGAAGAATACCAGGACAAGTTTCCCAAACTGATAAGGCATAGAGCTCGGAGGATATGGTTAATGATCCTCTCAACAGAGAGATCGAACCCGAACCGACCCCCTAGCTAAGCTCCTTGAAGGCAAAGCTCAATTGCAATAGCCATTTCCCGAGTTGAGCAGGTTAACCACCACTAAGGTAGGGTGAGGATTTAGGAGAATATCTCACCTCGAACCAAGAGATCAAATCCGATATGATTTTACCCAAAGATCTTGCCGACTGAGGCGGGCTCAGAGATCAATATGAAGGAAGATCAAGATCCAAATAAGACTTTCTAGCATATTCCGAGAATCCCACAAGATACATAGTTATCAGCACTGCCTAATGGACCCTATAAGTACCCCCATTTTGATTAAAGGGGGGTAAGCGACAAAAATCCAAGCTCCAGCCTTTTCAACCCAAGTCTACCTACATGACTGTAACGCCCCAAAAATCGGGGGTCAAGTAGAAGCTCAACGCTCGAGTTCCAATGCATCACTTATGCAACATAGATAATGATGATTAAATGTTGTCCGTATTAGTGCATTAAACATGAATGGGATTACACTAAATCAGCATATCATACTCCAGAGATGATTAAATTAAGCAAGCGGAAGACTGTGATAGATATATAAAGTATATAAGTGTCACGAGGCTGAATATATACATGTCTGTTCCAAAATATACAAAATGACAAAGTGTAATGTCCAACTAATTCGTATCCTTGTAATCCCGTTGATCAGTACATGGTCTACATAAACCCGCCTGATAGCTGCATATAGGAGAACTCCTCATCGTCGTAAAAGTCAGGCTATTCTTCATAAACCTCGCCATCATCTACAGTTAAAACGGAGTCTGGTTGGTGTTTTAAAACACCGTCTCAGAGTGGGAGTGAGTGATCAACTCAGTGGAGCTATAAGGCAAAGGTTAACATGTTATCAATTTAGTCAAGCAATAATGATAAAGCAGTACAACAATCATGTCCTAAGTATCTTGTTAATGCAGAAATGATATGCTATAACGATGCATGCCCTCGCTTGCACTCCCTCAGCGATATCATCTCATGATCGCGCATGGCAAATTCCTTAAACGTGCGCTTCCTCGCCAAAGCACATGCAATGCGGTGCATGATCGTGTTAGCCAAGTAATTTATTAGGCATATTCATATAGCAGATTCGGGAAGCTAAGGTACTTCCCTTTATATCATTTACCCAAATGATGATCCATCTAGGGTCGTCAATCCTAGTTAATCACATACGATAGGCAAGTTATAGGGCAATATCACCCCTGATTGAAAAGCAGTGGATAGGCAAGTTCAGGTCGCTACGGGAGGCTCGTCACCTCAACGTAGGCCTAATTTATACTCGAGGTCACTACGAGAGACTCGTCACCCAATCGTAGGCCGACAGCTTGAATATGGTGTCCCATACACCACCATATTCGGCTCACGAGTTTGGGTTGCTCACTCATCACTCGATCAGAGCGACAAGTATACTAATGGGTGCAGGAAAATTTTTCTAATCCATAGGTAAAGTTTGGTAAAAAACTGACGATCTGAAACCTTAAATTTCGCCTGCAAGCGAACAGTCCAATTCACTTAAATATGAGTTCATTTTCTAAGGATATTCGTGTTTCTCACACACTTCGCTCTAGGCTCAAGTTGTGCATTTCTGGATACTATTCGGACTCGATTCCCATGATGGTTGTCAAGCCCAGCAAGGCGGTTATAATCGTATAGTTTCACGGTTATTGGACTTTGGACGCACGGTCCAGGTCTGATACGGAGTTTCAATGCGCTCTCGAGAGCAACTAGGTTTTGGGACTGATCCTATGTTTCTAGGTAATGTTAGGTTAGCGATTCTAATAGTTTTGCGTCTTGTAGTTCGTATAGAAAGTGGTTCTAGTTAATTCACCAATTAATTCAATTTAGTACTTAATTAATTTTTGTCTAATTTCTAAAGGATTCGGTCCTTAAAAGAAAATTTTCATCCATGAAATTAGCACCTTTTCGTACTCCTCGAGAATCTGAGGGTAGTTCTTACGGACCTCGGCTTCTATTTCCCAAGTAGCCTCTTCCTCAGTGTGGTGTGTCTACAGTACCTTCACAAGCGGGATAACTTTACCGCGCAACACATACTCCTTCCTGTCTAGAATATGCGTCAGTCGCAATACATAGGTAGCATCCTCACTTAACTGTACCTGCTCCCACTTGATAATATGGGAAGGATCAGGAACGTATTTCTTAAGCATCAATACGTGAAATACGTTGTGCACGTCTGTGAGTGATGTGGGGAAAGCAAGGCGGTACGCTACCACACCCACTCGATATAGAATCTGGAATGGCCCAATAAATCATGGCATGAGTTTCCCCTTCTTGTCAAATCGGAGGACTCCCTTCATAGGGGAAACCTTAAGAAACACATGGTCCCCAACTTCAAACTCTAGCTATCTCCGTCTGGTATCGGTGTAACTCTTCTGTCTGCTCTATGTTGCAAGAAGTCGATGCCTGATAATGTCGATCTTTTTTTAGGTCACTTATACCAAATCTGGGCCAATCAAACTCTTCTCACCAACTTCTCCCCAGCAATGCGGTGCTCGACATGGGTGCCCATACAGTGCTTCATAGGGAGCCATGCCAATGCTCGCTTGAAAACTGTTGTTATAAGCGAACTCAGCATAAGGAAGACAGTCATCCTAACTGTCTTTGAAATCAAGCACACATGCCCGCAACATATCCTCTAACACCTGTTGACCCGTTCCGTCTGCCCATCCGTCTGTGGGTGGAACGGGGTACTGAACTTCAGTTTCACACCCATTGCTTTTGGATACGATACCAGAAGATAGATGTGAATCGCGTGTCTCGATCTGACACGATCTCCATAAGCACTCCATGCAGACGTACTATCTCCTTAATGTACAGCCTGACCAAATCGTCTACTGAGTTTGAGATTCTAATTGAGCGGAAATGAGCCGACTTCGTCAATCGGTCCACGATCACCCAAATAGAGTCATGTCCCTTCCTCGTCTTTGGTAACCCGGAAATGAAATCCCATTTCCATTCAACTATAGGCATGGGCTGAAGTAAACTAGGAGGTCAGCGATGCTCGACCTTAACCTGCTGGCACGTGAGGCAACGGGATACAAAGTCTGCTATGTGGGCCTTCATGTTGTCCCACCAGTACGAACGTTTCATATCTCGATACATCTTTGTACAACCAGGATGCATCCCATCTTTGAATTGTGAGCAGCTTCAAGAACTTCCTTTCTTAAGTCATGAAGGTTTTGGACACATAGGTGGCCACGATAACGTAAACCCCCATCCGACCCAACTCACCATTCAAAGTCTTCATCGTCACTAGCCCGTTTTCTCATCTTCATCAGTCTTTCATCTTCTCTCTTAGCCAAAATGATTTGGCCGTCAATAAGTGGCCACAAGCGGATGTGTGCGACACTCTCGAACGCCTCCTCCACCATAAGTTTCTGCTCAAAGTCTCGTACAAATTCCTCCATGTTCCATTCTTTTATCATCAGCGGAGCTGTAAATGTTATCGTCTTCTTACAACTCAATGCATCTGCCACAAGGTTGGCCTTTCCAAGATGGTAGTATACCTCAAACTTGAAGTCCTTCAAGGTTTCCATCCATCGTCATTGCCTCATATTTAGGTCTCTCTGTGTGAATATGTACCTGAGGCTCTTGTGGTCACAAAAGAGCTTGAACTCCTCTTCGTAGAGGTAATGTCTCCAGTGCTTTAATGCAAAGATGATGACCACCAATTCCAGGCCATGCATAGGTAGTTCTCTTCATGTTTCCTCAACTGTCGCGATGCATAGGCAATCACCCTGTCCTTCTGCATAAAAACACAACCCAAACCAAAGCGAGACGCGTCGGTGTATATCGTATATCTGAACCCTTGCTCTGACAATACTAGCATAGGGGTGGACGTCAGCTTGTCCTTCAATTCCTGAAAGGCTGCTTCTGCCTTCTCATTCCAGACAAACTTAAGATCTTTTCAAGTGAGCTGAGACAACGGTCTGGCTATCATGGAAAATTCTCTAATGAATTGACGATAATAACCTGCCAGGCCGAGGAAACTCCTCACTTCAATAACCGAACCAGGCTGCTCCCAGTCCTGAACTGCGGTCACCTTAGCAAGGTTCACAGCTATTCCTTCCTTGGACACCACATGTCCCAGGAACTTGACCTCTTCTTTCCAGAAGTCACACTTCTTATACTGAGCAAACTGGTTCTTCCTAAGAGTATCAAAGACTGCCCGCAGGTGCTCCTTGTGATCTTTCTGACTCTTGGAGTATATCAGGATGTCATCTATAAATATGATGACAAATTGGTATAAATACGGCCAAAACGCCCAGTTCATAAGGTCCATGAACACGGCTGGTACGTTCGTGAGTCCAGACAACATCACAAGGAACTCATAGTGCCCAAAGCTAGTTCTGAACGCTGTTTTCTACAGTTCTCATCCCTGACACGTAACTGGTGATACCCTGACTGTAAGTCGATCTTTGAAAAATATTGTGCCCCTTTCAACTGGTCGAACAGATCATCAATCCTGCGCAAAGGATACTTGTTCTTCACTGTCACTTGGTTCAACCTGCAATAATCAATACACAATCGCAGCGATATGTCCTTCTTCTTAACAAACAACACAGGTGCTCTCTAAGAAGATACACTCGGTCGTATGAATCCTGATTCCAACAGACCGTCGATCTGTCTCCTTAATTCTTCCATTTCACAAGGAGGCATGCGATACGTCGGTAGCGAAATGGGTGTCGCACCAGGCACAAGGTCGATAGTAAAGTCGATCTCGCGCCAAGGAGGTAGTCCAGGTATCGTCCTGAACACATCCGTGAAATCTCAGACTACAAGCGTGTTCCCAAGTGTCGGGCCATCAACATTCTCTAGCAAGGTACCATAACAACTAATGCGGTAGTACTAACTGACTTGAACTGGGAAAGTAAAGTTCGTGCCCCCAGGTCCATGGGTTGTCACCACTTTAGTATCGCATTCGATTTCTGCCTTCATCTCAGTGAGCCAATCCATACCGAGGATGACATCGTAATGACACAGCGGGGCGACAATCAGGTCAACGAGTACTGTTCTGCTTCCTAAGTCTATCGAGCAATCCTTACAAATCTTGGTTATGTCTGAGAAGGTCCCTATGACGGTAAGGAGTCTCACCCCAACCATAGGAGTAGTTTCCAACACTAGTCACTTGACTGATGCACATGTATTATTGAAATAGTGGACCAGGTGTCCACTAACAGAAATACGGTTGTACCTTGGATATGGGCAGTGACTTCGAAGGCTAAAGGCACTATAGCTGCTAACTCAGATGCTTCAGCTGCAAGCGCATGTACTCGCGACTGCTGAGAACGGTTCAATTACTGTACTGTTGGTCATTGAGGCGGCTTAAATCGAGGTGCAGGTGGCCAGTAAGATGGTTGTGCAGGTGGTATTGATCGTAGAGGTGGATATGAGATAACTTGTGGCATCTGACGGTTGATTTTCTGAGGAGGCGCTAAGCCGTTGTCCCTCATCCTGGTAAAGTAGTAAGTGTCAGTATGACTCGACCTCTTGCAGTAGGTGCACCATAGATCTGATCACCCAGGCTGTGTTGGTGGAGCCATAAGCCTGGGAGGCTAATCTACACGTGGCCTCTTACCGAGGAACGGTCTGCTCTGCAAATCGGGTCGAGGCCTAGGACCCATGGGCACACGTGTACGGGATAGTCTGTCCCCATCTTACTCAGCTCGCAGAGATGTGTTCACTAGCTTAGTATAGTTGAGAATGCTAGTGTAACACATCTTCGTGTGGATATCAGGCCGTAAACCATCTGAGAAACGCCGCATCTTCATCGGCTCATTCGCTAGGATCAAAGGAGCGTATCTGGGCAGCTCCATAAACTTGTTTTCGTATTCGGCAATGGTCATCCCTCCCTTTCAGAGGCGAAGAAACTCTCCCTTCTTCTCATTATGGTATGTGAGGGGGAAGTACTTCCCATGGTAGCGGGTCTCAAAAGCTTCCCACGTCCATACATACCCAGCAGCCACTATCTATAGGATGTTGTCCCACCATAGACTAGCCTCCTTCTCGAACATGTATGTTACCAACTCAACCTGCTCTGCCTCAGTGCAGTGCAGCGGCTTCAGCATCTTAGAGATGCGATCAAGCCAATACTCGGCCTCCTCGGGTCTGTGAGTACCCGCAAAAGTGGGAGGTTAGAAGCACTGGAATCGCTAAAATAAGTTATTGGCATTCATGTTTCCAGCAGGGTGCACAATGGTGCAGGCGGGGCCGCGTTCATGTTCTAGGTAAGGGCCCTCGCAATGGTGGTCCAAATCTGCTGCTGCATAAGGAGCATCATCTGCTCCAACCTATCAGGAGGAGCCGCCTGATACATGTGTGGCGTCAATGAGGACGCAAGGTTCTGTTCCAGAACCGGTGGTGCAGAAGGTGTTGGCCCATTGGTGGGGCCAATGGCCGACTGTGAATCTGGCATAGTGTCATGTTAGGGCCCAAGCTGGGGTCCGTGTGGCTATCGCTCAAGGGAGGTGCCCCGTTAAACGATTTGCCAAGTACAAGACGTGTTGTATTCCGAGTGACTTTCGGAGGCATTCCCTATACACAACATAGGGTGCAACATGTGTAAATTTTAGCATAACAACACTCAATTTGTCAAGCATTCTACACATTCCATAACGAAAGGAGCTTCATCATTTCATTTAACCAAAATCATCACAATACATGAGATGTAGTCTTACATGGATCATGACAGAAGATGCATGTGAGCTAATCTAAACAAAGCCTTAAACACTAAAATATACCAACAACTCTACCATACTATTAAGCCTATCAAGGCTATAACATAGAAAATAAGAAAATAAAGAAAACTCAAAAACAACTACAACATATGACTAGTCGTCCAACTCTAGTGATGGAGGAGGAGCACCCTTGTCCTGCATATAGCACAGGAGGGTCTTTAAAGTGCGGGACATCTTCTTGAACTTCTATTTCATATAGGCCTTATTCTCCTCAAGCTCTTGCTTTACTTCGGCCCGGGTCTCTCTGATCTCTTGTCTCAGGGCGACTTAGCCCTCCTCAATCTGAGCCAAGCGGGCTTCTAAAGTAACCCAATCACGGTGGCGCTCATGTGTAGTAGGAAGAGAGCCCCCATCAGAGCCTGGGCCTCTTCTTCTTCTTCCTACTCATCCTCATCACTTCCCTCCTCATCACTTCCTTCCTCGCCTTCTTCATCTTCACTCCCCTCATCCTCCTCACTCTCTTCCTCTATCTCATCACCATACTCATCAAGACGAGCTTGGCGTTGTCGTGGCCCAATACCCATGTTGTTAAGTGTGGTGTCATTGATGAAGTGGATCGGCGCAAGCGCATCAGGGCCAACTCTGTAATCGAACTCACGAGCAAACTTGCATATGAGTCAGCCAAATGGGAGTGAAATATCTGCCCTAACAGCGCATGTGGTCTGGACTATCTGAAGCAGGACGTACGTAGGAAGACACAACCTGTCTCCTTGCCTAGCTCTATATAGGAAGTCCACCATCAAACGCGTGCATTCGCCGCAATTGCTCCACCTAGTATACACATTGTATGTGAATATGTAGTGGAGTAGGCGGAAGCCATGAGTCATCTTGGTTGCTGGGAAACAATTTCCTCTCTTCCATTGGATCAGTCAGCCAAAAAGAAATCGCGTGCAGCAATCTCTTTCACGTATACTCTTGCGATTTTGAATTCTCATTATCCGGGCCATCACGTCTACATCGACAATGGCCTCCCGCCTTCCCATGGGAATAATGACCTGAAGAGGCTCCAACAGTCGATCTCGTATGTAGGCGTAGAAGGCTCGGACAGTGCTCTCACTTGCACATGACTTGCCCTCAAATATGGGATCCCACCCGGCGTTCAACAGGAGGTTCATTACTGGATAAAGCCAAATAGTTTTTCATCCACGTGTGCTTCAAAAATAACTCTACGGCCTTGAAACCTACCTGTCCGATGCCCGGCTGTAGAGCTCTTTCAAGAGAAATTTGGGGATCGAGATCTCGCTTCGTCCTTCGCTCTTGCTCGACGCTAGTGCTAGCCTCGGGGCCCTTCTGCTTCCTTGGATGGGTAGGGCGGCTAAGCCAGGCTTCATCCGCGGGCGCCCTATTCTTTCCCATGAGGGAAAGAAGTGTGGAGAGGGAGAAAATCGTGACAACTAGCTCGAAAAGAGCCATGGAGTTAAGAGAGCTTACAAGATGAGATGGGTTGGAGGATTTTGAGATTTATGAGACACAAAGGTGGTTTTTGTACTCAAATGAGAAGAAATAAAGGCGATCGAGGGTAGTAGGAGATGGGTTTGAGAGAATGGTGGAGGTGGGTGCAAGAAAAGCAAGAAGATGAAGTTAATTTGAGAATAGAAGGAAGATTTGAGAAGAAAAGTGAGATTTTGAGAGGTTTGGAGGGTTTAGAAGCTAGGTGGGGTGGAATGAAGTAAACAGGGACATATAGAGGGCCCCACACGAATTTCATGGGCCCACATATGTGCAAAGGGTGACAGGCCGCCGGACCCGCGAGCCCGCCGCAGCCCACTGGACCCGACCGCGAGGCCTCGCGGTAGGCGCGATGGCGCCGTGGTCCACTAGCCATAGGGTGATGGCTCCACCCTGGGGACGGTGGCTTCCCCCTCCCGGGGTGCCGAAAATGTGCGGGGCCACTTTGGTCCCCCCCCCCTCGTTTTGTATCTTTTGGGCCCCTGAGTCCGTTTGAGGTGTTTTCGAAGTCCATTTCGCGGATATTCACGCTTTCAGGGTCATTTGAGTGTGGAATATGCCAAATTATCATCTAAACCCATCGATTGATGATCTAGAAAGGAACTGGGATCATCTCACATGATCATAGATGCATACGGGTCATATTTCAACGGTCAGTTTTGCTCGTCGGCGAAACTTAGAATCCTACGATTATTTCTACGTTTTATCTTCCCTCCTAAGTCAAAGTACATCAGTGTGCATCGTGTTACCATAACCCAGGTCCGGTTTAATCCAAATCATGCTCTGATACCAACTTGTAACACCCCAAAAATTAGGGGTCGAGCAGAAGCTCAACTCCCGAGTTCCAACGCATCACTTATGTAACATAGATAATGATGATTAAATATTGTCCGTATTAGTGCATTAAACATGAATGAGATTACACTAAATTAACATATCATACTCCAGAGATGATTAAATTAAGCAAGCGGAAGACTGTGATAGATATATAAAGTATATAAGTGTTATAGACCCCCAGAGTATGATCATATCATCAGGCTGAATATATACATGTTTGTTCCAAAATATACAAAATGACAAAGTGTAATGTCCAACTAATTCGTATCCATGTAATCCCGTTGATCAGTACATGGTCTACATAGACCCGCCTGATAACTGCATATAGGAGAACTCCTACTCATTGTCATAGAAGTCAGGCTCCGCTTCATAAGCCTCGCCATCATCTGCAGTTAAAATAGAGTCTAGTTGGTGTTTTAAAACACCGTCCCAGAGTGGGAGTGACTGATCAACTCAGTGGAGCTATAAGGTAAAGGTTAACATGTTATCAATTCGTTCAAGCAGTAATGATAAAGCAGTATAACAATCATGTCCTAAGTACTCTTGTTAATGCAGGAATGATATGTTATAATGATGCATGCCCTCGCCTACACTCCCTCAACGACATCATCTCACGATCGTGCATGGAAAACTCCCTAAACATGCGCTTCCTCGCCAAAGCACATGCAATGCGGTGCATGATCGTGTTAGTCAAGTAATTTATTAGGCATATTCATACAGCAAATTTGGGAAGCTAAGGTACCTCCCTTTATATCATTTACCCAAACGATAATCCATCTAGGGTCGTCAATCCTAGTTAATCACATACAATAGGCAAGTTATAGGGTAACATCACCCCTGATTGAAAAGTAGTGGATAGGTAAGTTCAGGTCGCTATGGGAGGCTCGTCACCTCAACGTAGGCCTAATTTATACTCGAGGTCACTACGAGAGGCTTGTCACCTGATCGTAGGCTGACAGCTTGAATACGGTGTCCCATACACCACCATATTCGGCTCACGAGTTTGGGTCGCTCACTGGTCACTATGAGGAGGCTCGTCACCTTAGCGTAGGCCGACAACTCGACCACGGTGTCCCATACACCACCATGCCCAACTAATGAGTCTTAGCGGATCGTGGTACCATGGTTGAAATGGGTTTGCATTGGTAAGTGGTATCTTAGATTCAAGCAGTAGCGTCCATACATGATAAACACACATTAGGCCAATCAGGTTATTTGACAAGTTCGGTTGGTACGAGCGCACACTGAATTAATCGACATAGAGCGCATAAGCATCCTTGTGGCCTAACCACTGTCGACAATCACTGTACGACTCGGATTTACCGAACGTATCCCTTGTGGCGAGACTAGTTCGGCCACTCGATCGGAAACTGTTACCGATTACCTGGACTACGTAGTAGTCCCAATCACACTTAAATGCAACAGGTAATCACATGTGATAGTCATAACAATATTTAACAATCAATTCATATATATTCTCATTTGAGCATTTTAACAAACATATTGAACATGTTATCATACATATGCATTTCATATATAAATCACGTATTTAAAATTTAAGTTACTTGAAGGAATTTATACATATAGGTAAGGTTGTTGAGAATCCTATCTCAACACCCTTAATAATTACAATCCATCAAACATTTACTCATTTAGACATTTTATCAAACACTTATCCTACACATTAATACGTACATGAACTAACTTAGTTATAGCATATATTATAGCAAATCCTTTCGTAAAGGAGTTGTTCTACATACAACAACCAAATAACCAAGATTAATAGTCATGGCAAGCACAAATCATAATAGCACTTTCAATTAAGCATTTCAGCAAACACATGGAATGCATTGCATATTCAACATGGGAAACGTCGTATCTAAGTACATGTGGCAACAATCAAGTTAGTCATAAATCTTAACTGACATTGAAAGCCTTAAAAACCATAACCTAAACGTTTATAGTCCACACCTTCTGTCGGTATACTCATTACGAACTCGGTTCGTACACTACGCCTCCGTCTACAGCACAACGGCTACCTAAATCATGAAATTGGTTAGCTATTTCACCAATTCCTCTATTTGGATTCCTAAAATGAGATTAGGGTTAGAATTTCTTACCCAAATCGAAGCTAGAATTGACGGTGTAGCGATGGTGGGGTGGTGATTCAACACGAGGAGCAGTGGAAATGAATCCTAGTAACAATCTCCTGAACTCTCTCTTCTCCTCACTCTTTCTCCTTTTTCTCTCTTCTCTCTCCTAGGGTTAGGAAAATTCGTATGGAATGAGAGAGGGATGGGTTAAAGTCCTTATATAGGCCCAGGAACTGGTCCAAATGGCCCCAGGGCTATGGTATACTTAGGTTATAGCCAAAAGGCGTCTGTTTTAAGCCAATGAGCTCATCTGGAGGTCCATTGCTCGCATACGGTCTGGGAAAAGTTCCCTGACAATGGATCTAGGCCAGGTTATGATTTTGATCCGATCGGATTAGTGGATCAACCGTAGAGGACCTGTTTCAGTTCGACAGTCATCGTCACTCGATCAGGGCCACAAGTATACCAATGGGTACAGGAAAATTTTCTTGATCCATAGGTAAAGTTTGGTTAGAAACTGATGGTCTGAAACCTTAAATTTCACCCGCAAGCGAACGGTCCAATTCACTTAAATCTGAGTTCATTTTCTAAGGATATTCGTGTTTCTCACACACTTTGCTCCAGGCTCAAGTTGTGCATTTCTGGATACTATTTGGACTCGATTCTCGCGATGGTTGTCAAACCCAGCAAGGCAGTCATAACCATATAGTTTCACGGTTATCGGACTTTCGAAGCACGGTCCAGGTCCGATACGGAGTTTCAATGCGCTCTCGAGAGCAACTGGGTTTTGAGACTGATCCTAGGTTTCGAGGTAATGTTGGGTTAGCGATTCTAATGGTTTTGGGTCTTGCAGTCCGTATAGAAAGTGGTTCTAGCTAATTCGCCGATTAATTCAGTTTAGTACTTAATTAATTTTTGTCTAATTTCTAAAGGATTCGGTCCTTAGTGATTTTTGCCTGAGGTGATACTCGGGTCTTTGTATGGATTTTTTCGAGGCATTACAATGGCTTAGACATTGGAGGGTCTATAGCCATTATTAGCCACCCCATTGTCTACTTTATCTTATCTTTATAGGTTTATTGGTGGATTTGATTCGATAAAAAATCACATCCATTCATCCAGATTATGGCGATAACAATGCCCACACTCACCAAGTCATCACCTCACCCCATATCATGGTCTGGCACACCCTAAGATAATTGTTACCCTTTGAACGACTACCATTCATGAAGGAACAAGCATGCCCTAGCAGTGATATTACACACGGATCAATTCATCATCATCCATTCATGTATCCACCATTAGAAACAATCCAACCATTGGATCCTCCTTAATTCACAATAATCCATACACATGGATATTCCATAACAATTTCATAACAAAAACCATGTGGGTTTCCATGATTCCACAATACTTTCAAAACACATGGGGATGAGTAGTTTCCTTATGATGCGGTCCATCATCATACCATCACATGGGTATGCCACGTCTATCAACACATGATATTCATTATGAAACTTCCTTCGTTTCCACATAGTTCCATCATATACATGATTCTACCTATAAATTCATGTTCATACATTTAAACATAAAATATTCTCATATTAAAAAAAATATAATTATCATCCCATATTTCTCATATTAAACACCATTAAACTACTTACAAACAACATAACAAATATGTCAATCCATACTACAACACAAAGGGACCTATTGAGACTCAAATATTGCATATTTATCCTCACATGCGCATGTTTTCCTATGCATTCAAGTACTAAATTGATCTATTTAGATATGTTTCCTGCGAGCGAGGTGATTTCGAAACAAAAAAAAAAAAAAAAAGATATGTGCTTAAATGGACAATTTAAAGCCCAAATTTATGAAGTGTACAGAAATAAAGAGTTGAGAACTCCAGGATGAAGATTTCAAGCGATGAAGATCCAAGAAACCAATTGTCAAATATAGAAAAAAGTCTAGAAAATCAAACAGTCAAATAACATAAATAATAGGATGTTCAGTCCCATCGAAGATAGGTTCGATCTAACCGAAAGTGTTAAAAAATAGTCCAATAACATACAATGGATTTTCAGAGTAAATTCGGTTTGACCGAATGACTATTCGGTGCGATCGAAGTGATGTTCGGTGCGACCGAAAGGTATTTCGACCCGACCGAAAGGAGACAAAGAGTTCAAAGGATTTTTAAAGAAATTCATCTCCAACCAAAGGAACGTTTAGCTGGCTTCGGTGTGACTTTGGTCCAACCAAAGGCCCTCGTCAATGCAACTAAAGTGTAACAAAAATGCATGATTTTGAAGTCGGTTCAAGGTCAGTGCGAGATTTTTCTATTTAAGGATGAATTCCAATCTTCTCTATGAAATTGCAGTAGAACTGCTATTACTGAAGTATGAAGTATGTCCAAATGTCCTAGAGGGGGGTGAATAGGACTTTTTCAAAACTTATTTTCTATTAATAACAAACTATGCCTAACTTTATAAAAAAAGGAAGTAAGGAAAAGTAACTTATGGCTTCCAAGCCAATAGAGGGTTATGGTTTCCAAGCCAATAGAGGGTCCAATTCACATAAGCTTATACAAGATTTATATATAAAAACAAAGCCTATAAGGATAGTGTATTTAGTGTGTGGGATGTGATTTCTATCAACACTTATACATTAACTAAATCATGCATCATTGTGATCATATGATAAACATAAGTATAACTAGATAAATGTACTCAAGGCAATCCCAAATACAATATTCATGTATAGTGGTTCGGCTACTTGCCTAGTGTAACGGATTTCACTATCCAATGGTTTTAAATCAGGTTAACCATGAACCTTCAAAACCTACACAAGGTTAACTAAGGGACCTACACAAGGTTCCCTTAAATGCCTATACAAAGCAACTCGTCCTACCCAAGGACACAACACTGGGAGCCAACACAAAGCAACCCAGGCTTATACAAGGCACAACCTACACAAGGCTATTTGTCCTACACAAGGACACTACGTATTCTCCCGTATGAAGCCTACAACTAAGACTTGGTGAGTTTGACACTCAAACTCTAAATCTCAATCCTTGTAACATCCCGAATTTTTGCCAACCTGGGATTAGACGCCCTTAGGCAATGGGTCGATCCTCACACCTTATTAACTTGTCAGAACTCAATCCCACAATCTAAAACCTCTCCTTAACTCATTTCCTTCACAAATCCCACCTTTCACCACCTTGTTCTTTCAATTTTTCTAAGTACTTTCACATTAGACACTATCTTAAAGTTTAGGTGACGAAGAACAATACTTAAACTAAACACTGCTACAAAGGACTAAGTACCACCTCAGACCGAAATCACCCAGGACTAAATCCTTTAGAAATTAGGCAAGAATTAGCCATTGTTAAACTAGAGTACCTGTGAAATTATCACCAATCACTTTAAATACGATCTGCAAGACCCAAAACTTGTAGAATCATTGACGCTAGGTTACCCTAAAATCTAAGATCAATCTCATTACCCGGCTGCTCTCGGGAGCATCTCGAAACTCCGTATTAGATCTGGACCAGCACATCGGGAGTCCGAATAATACGAAGTTAAGGACTTAGGACTGCCTTGCTGGGCTTGATAGCCATCTCGGAAATCAAATACAGATAGTGTCCCAGTGTAATTCGCTTGAGCCCGGAGCGAGGAGTGTGAAAACACTTGATTTTCTTTACAAATAAATATCTCAAATAGTAATCTGGCACCTCTCGCTTGTGGATCAGTTTAAAGCAACCAGACCGTCAGAATCAGACCAAATTACACCCTCGGATCAGGAGAAATTTCATACACATATCCATGTACTCGGAATCTCCGATCGAGATCCGCTGACTGTTGAACTGAAACTGGTCCGCCACGCATGATCTGAGAACCCTACTGGAGCAAAAACTTAATAGTATGTAAATCCAGTGTTAGTGAGCTTAAATCCGACCTTTGGCTGTTGGAGGCCTGCCAGAAGTCCTCCGTTGAGCTGGAACATTTTTGCTTTGGTTATAACCTAAGTATACTTTGACCTGGAGTCTATTTCGGTGAGTTTTTAGGCTATATAAGGACCTTAAACCCTCTCTCATTGCAGCCATATGAATTTGAGAGAAACCCTAGAAAGAGAAGTGAGAAAAGAGAGAGAAAGTGTGGGAGATGTTGGAGAATCTCCTTGCCATGCTTCCCTGCCGCTCCACGAGCTCCACCACTCCATTCTTATCACCTTCCCAGCGATTCTGACTTCGTTTCTAGGTAAGAAACTCTAACCCTAATCTGTTTTGGGGTTGTATAGGTTGTAGGTTATGGAATAGCTAACCTATTACGATCTATAGGTTGCCAAACTGCCGTAGACAAAAGCTTAGCAATTCTATCGACTCCGTTACGATTCTACGACAAAAGGTGCAGACTTTAGGTGTATAGGTTACGGTTTTCAATGCTTTCAATGTCAGATAATGATAGATTCATGATCTGTATGTAATTGCACATGTACAAAGTGCTGTCTGTTTTCCGTTTCGATTAAAGATGAAAAATATGGAATTCAACATACTCTATGTATTTGTAAAAAGTACTGTATACGTATAAATTTTGGAAATGAGTTTGACATGATTATTTGTTGTATAAATATATTATATGTGGATAAATTACTTGCTTGGCGAAAGGACTCGCCCTAATACATGTTTTGCTTATATACACTATGTATGTTAAAATTGTGTATTCTACAAAATACCGTATACGTATAAATTTTGGAGATGTATTTGTCATAATTATTTTTTGTATGAATATATTATACATGGATAAAATACTCACTTGACGAAAGGATAGCCCTAATAAATGTTTTACTAACATACCCCATGTACGTTGAAATAGTGTATTCTAAGTGTTTGTGAAAATGCTTGTGAGAGTAAGTGCTTGGATGTTAGTGCCTTAGGTAGGTGTTGAGATGGGGTTCTCAACTACCTTAGAGACATGTATGATTTCCTCCATGTGGTTGTTTACTTTAACCACTTACTTATGAAATATATGTGTTTGTATTCCTATTTATATAGTGCTTTATAATATGCTTTATAACATGCTTTGTAACATGTTTTATAACATGCTTTATGACATACTTGTTAACATGTTTGAATTACTTTGTTTATTATGCTTTACACTACATTCTATGAGTAAGGATTGATTGAGTTTGGGACTATGTCTATAGTCCAGACAATCGGTACCAGACTTGAGATCGTGGTTGAGATGCATTTCGCCACGTAAGATGTGTTTGACGAACACGAGTCGTACTTCAGTTGGCGACAGTGGTTAGGCCACACGAAGTGCTTATGCACTTCATGTCGTTCAGTTTATTGTGCGCTCGATCTAGTCAGGCCCATCAAATAACCCAATATGTCTAATGTATGTTCACCATGTTTGGTCACCACTGCTTGAACCTAGGGTACCAAACTTACCAGTGAAATCCCGTCAACCATGGTACCTCGATCCGCTAAGACACATGAGCCAGGCATGGTGGAATGGGACACCGTGGTCGAGCTGTCGGCCTATGCTGGGGCCACGTGACTCCCCGTAGTGACCAGTGAGCAACTAGACTCGTGAGCCGATTATGGTGGTATAGGATACTATATTCGAGCTGTCGGCCTACACTGCTTGATGGATGATGGGGGAGTGGTACAACGATTCCGTGTAATAGCCCTAGCAGCCCTGACCGTACCCGGTGTAGTGACCTCGAGCATACTCTAAATCTGCGGTGAGGCGATGAGCCTTCCCGTAGTAATAGAGTATAAACTAGGCCTGTACTGATAAGGTGATGGGGGAGTGGTGCAACGATTTCGTGTAACAACCCTGGCAGCCCTTGCAGCGACCTAGAAACACACCATCGTATGAGATTGTCTAGGACTGACGACCCTAGAATGGATCATGTTTGGGAATGATACAAGGGAGGTACCTTAGTTTCCCAATCCTGCTGTTTGAAATGGACTAATAACAACTCGGTAATCATGCTCACCATACATTGCATGTGCCTGGAAGATGTGGAGCACTGAGGAAAGCAAGCATGTCGCGAACGTAAGATGGTGTCGCATGAGGGAGTATGTCGGTGAGGGCATCCATCATGACTGCATTCATACTTGCATTAATGAGAGTAGTTAGGAGTGTTTGATTATACTGCTTTATCATTACTACTTGACTGAATTGATAACATGTTAACCTATGCTTTATTGTTCCACTGAGTTAGCTACTCACTCCCACGTTACGGACGGTGTTCCGAACACCCACCAGACTTTGTCTGATTGCAGATGGCAACACTACTCCTGAGGCAGAGCCAGACCTTTATGAAGATAATGATGCTTGTTCGTATATGCTGTGTGCTGACGGCTTCAAGTGAGTCGTGTCTTGATCGACGGGATTACAGTGATGTTGACTAGATGACACTACATATTTGGTATAATTTGAATAGTACTTGTAATTCATTAACCTCGTAACATTATCACACTCTGGAGACTCACCACTATTTTTATATATTTCATATATCTATCACAGTCTTCCGCTTGCAATTTAACTGTCTCTGGAGTATGATATGCTGTTTTGGCTTAATATCACTCATGTTCAATGCACTAATTCAGACAACAATTCAATCATCATTCATTTTGTTGCATAAGTGATGCGTTGGAACTTGGGAGTTGAGTTTATGCTCGACCCCCGAATCTCAGGGCGTTACAAGATGGTATCAGAGCATGATTTGGATTAAACCGGACCTGGGTTATGGTCACACGACGCACACTGACGCACTCTGACTTAGGAGGGAGCGATGGGATGTAAAAACAGACTTAGGTTCTCCAATTTCGCCAAATAGCACATTTGGATGAGATCAACCGTAGAGATTGGACCTGTAGGCCTCGATGATTGCATGAAATAATCCCGGAACACTTCTAGACCGTCTATTAATGAGTCTAGATCACAATCCGCCTCATCCCAACCATTGAAAAATCGGTAGAATACGGGATAAGCGTTATGATGATAACTACTCCGAAACCTCAGAGCTTCTCTGGACTCCTCACAGAGACTTCTCGAATCCACGAGGAAAGAAAGCAGAAAATAGAAATAAATTCTAATAAATTTGAAATTGATTAATCAATGACTAACAACGAGTTCACAATCCTTTAAATAGGGATACCAATTAATGGGAAAGAAATCAAAATCGAACTACAACTAAAACTCCTAGATTTCGCGACTTACTATAAGGTCGTGATGTCTACTAGTGCGCAAGGTTTTCGGCTAGAAAATAGTGTCCTATTTGGTTTCACCAAACCGTTCTCCTAATTATTCTAAGCTCTTTTCGCAATGGGCGTAGCTCCTAAAGCCCAACGGATGAGGAGTAATCAAACTAAAACTACTATTTTTAGTAAAATGAAATTGAAACAGGAAAATGACCGTCAATTGGGGGGTTTTTTTGCAATTCTGGGCTACGCAACCTAGCATAGAGGGGTTGGTTGGCTTCATTAGCTCGTTCTACCCCACATTCATATATTTTACGTCAGATAACTCATTCCAGATTGCAAAATACGTCCGATTTGATCCGAAACGACTCGAAACGGAGACGGGGGCCACACGCGTCAATCCGGGGGGGAACCAAGTGGACCCAGGGTGCATTTGGCACCTTGGGGGGATAGTGAACACTGCCCAGCTGCGGTGGCGCGGCGCCGGGCAAGGCGGACCGTGGTGGAACCGCGGTCACCACAATCGACCGCTGTCAGGTTGGCCCACTTAGGTTGGGCCGAGTCTGGTCGTGGTTGGCCTGACCCCCTGACATGTTTGGTGAATGCAAAAGGTTCGGGGGGCCCCTATTTCTCTCCGGTTGGAGCCTCACTTCTCATTTCACCCTTTAAGCCCCCTTTTTCCCTTTTTAACTTGTTGTTTTCCCTCTCATACCTTCCCTCTAATCACTCATTTCATCAGTTCCTACCCAACTCATCTTCCTCCAACGTTTACAACATAACCTACCCCCTACCCTCTCCGTTCTCTCTCATTTGGGCCCTTGCATGCCCCATGTGAAACTCAAAAACGTGTAAGCTCCCTACCCCTTCCAATTCTTCATTTCCTACATTCCTTTCCTTTCATTTGGGCCTTTACAACATCTGTTGAGACCCAAGTCCGTGGAGAACCAAAACTCCAGCCCCTTTTCTCCCTTTAGGGCCCTTTCGGCCAACTGCATAGGTGGATAGAATTGTAAAAGTAACAATAAATGCATGTGTAAGGTATGGCCCCTAGATTGGGTGTATCCCATGTTTTTCGACACCATGTTTAGAATGTACGCAATTAAAAGTAAATTCCGAGATTTCCTTTCAAATAACACTTAGAAATTCATTATCTTGGGATTTGGAAATCCCATCTCACACTTTCCCACATAAGGCTCATTTTCCAAAGCCTATACCATTAATTTTAATCCCCACCCACCCTCCTACCAGACATGTCACTCCCAATCCCGAGGAGGGATTAGCAATGCAGTCCCATTTACTACAACTTAAGACCACTGGCCAAATAGTGTTGAAGTGATAAGGTCCCTTGATATGCATTAACCCACCACACTCTGACAACTTAAGCTTTTAGAGTAAATGGTGATTTGACAAATAGGCCCTTGGAGTTTTGGACCTAGAGCAGTGCTCCTAGATTTCGACAGACATGACCGTATAGGAAATCCAACAAATTAATAATATGACCCCAGGATCTTCTTAGCAAGTATGAACATGTGTAAAATGCTCAAGCGTAGTGAAAGTCAAGTGCAGGCAACTCAATTCCAACCAGACAACGTTTGACCCTAAGTGATAAACAATTTCTTGTATTAGAACATAGACTTTGGATTATAACTATTGGTTGGTTATACTAAGGAATGTAGAGACATTAGTTAGTTGACTTGATTAGGTTGGAGCGAGACCCCGTTCCTTCGTTAAATCCCCTTGGTACTCGTAGGCTTCTTTAACAACTCTTAGGAGGCTTGTTTGATTAGTAACTAGTCACGCGTAGAGGAAACTTCTATATCCCTTGGATTTAATGTTAGGTCAAATCAATACACCCCTTAGAATCGCCTTCTCAAGGACTTAGTACAATCGGGAACACGGAGTAGAAAAACTATCTATAAGCGAGGTATTCGTGGTTTGAATCGATTTCTCAATCCTGGTTGTGGCCAATGAACTCTATGCTTTGATCAAGCAGAAGGTCGGGATCAACTAGGATTAAGAACTGATACGACGATTTTCTGTTTTCGCGAGGCAGAAGATCTATGTATTCGCCTCAAACCCACTACACACCTTTCTTTCCGTGTTAGCCGAACCACTTACAACCAAACGTTTATAACTTCATCTTTGAGAAGTGTAAAAACATATAGCCAATAGGGATACTTTGTCTTTTAAGGCCTGAGAAATTTCTCAAATGGGCAACAGAGAGAGTTAGGGATTAGGTCTCGAACCACAGACCATTCTGGCATGCATATTGTGCATATGGACTTAGAAGAATAGGCTGTCCCTTAACCTATGTGTCTAGATTCTTTATGTACTAAGAGTGTGCAAATTATATTATAGTATTCAACTAGATATGATTAAAGAGGTAAGTCGGGACCGTCGCAAAGGTCCTTCTTTGGTAGAATTAGACATCTTAACTCCTTTCTATAACCATAGGTACCAATGCCATAGCATACATCATCGATGAAAGAAAGACCAATGTATTGATAGATCGTTTCCTATTTCATACCAAAGATAGGTCTAAAATTTCACCTCGTTCTGACATACGGAGCAGGACATAAATCTTGAGCCTTGAGCGTGAAAATAAATTTTTAAGGGGGGTAGAGCATTATGAACCCAATCTAGTTAGGTCACCTATTACACCTCTTTGATCTGGGTGGCGCAGCGGAAGCGTGGTGGACCCTTGCCCCACTGGCCCAGGATCGAATGGAATGGATCCAGACAGTACGTAAAGATAGATCACTAACTAAGATCTGAATCTTTCTTAGAAATCCATTGTAGCAAACCATCAGGGTATGAGAAATGGATAAAGAAATAAGTTTTAAGGGGGGTAGACTAAAATGAACCAGGCTTGTATATACCCTACCACACGTAGAAACTCGAAATCAATAAAACTTCAGCAAAAGATATAATTAAATCTTCCCTTATTACCCTTAGCCAATTTCGGGGACGAAATTTTGTTTTAAGGGGGGTAGATTGTAACATCCCGGATTTTTGCCAACCTGGGATTAGACGTCCTTAGGCAATGGGTCGATCCTCACACCTTATTAACTTGTCAGAACTCAATCCACAGTCTAAAACCGCTCCTTAACCCATTTCCTTCACAAATCCCACCTTTCACCACCTTGTTCTTTCAATTTTTCTAAGTACTTTCACATTAGACACTATCGTAAAGTTTAGGTGACGAAGAACAATACTTAAACTAAACACTACTACAAAGGACTAAGTACCACCTCAGACCGAAATCACCCAGGACTAAATCCTTTAGAAATTATGCGAGAATTAGCCAGTGTTAAACTAGAGTACCTGTGAAATTAGCACCAATCACTTTAAATACGATCTGCAAGATCCAAAACTTGTACAATCATTCACGCTAGGTTACCCTAAAATTAGGATCAATCTCATTACCCGGCTGCTCTCGAGAGCATCTCGAAACTCCGTATTAGATCTGGACCGCACGTCGGGAGTCCAAATAATACGAAGTTAAGGACTTAGGACCACCTTGCTGGGCTTGACAACCATCTCGAAAATCAAATCCAGATAATGTCCCAATGTAATTCGCTTGAGTCCAGAGCGAGGAGTGTTAAAACACTTGATTTTCTTTACAAATAAATATCTCAAATAGTAATCTGGCACCTCTCGCTTGCGGATCAGTTTTAAGCAACCAGACCATCAGAATCAGACCGAATTACACCCTCGGATTAGGAGAAATTTCATACACATATCCATGTACTCGGAATCTCCGATCGAGATCCGCTGACCGTTGAACTGAAACTGGTCCGCCATGTGTGATCTGAGAACCCTACTGGAACAAAAACTTAATAGTACGTACATCCAGTGTTAGTGAGCTTAAGTCCGACCTTTGGCTCAAGAAGGCCTGCCAGAAGTCCTCCGTTGAGCTGAAACAGGTCCACTTTGGTTATAACCTAAGTATACTTTGACCTGGAGTCTATTTCGGTGAGTTTTTAGGCTATATAAGGACCTTAAACCCTCTCTCATTGCAGCCATACGAATTTAAGAGAAACCCTAGAGAGAAAAGTGAGAAAAGAGAGAGAAAGTGTGGGAGAATCTCCTTGCCATGCTTCCCTGCCGCTCCACGAGCTCCACCACTCCATTCTCATCGCTTTCCTGGCGAGTTCGACTTCGTTTCTAGGTAAGAAACCCTAACCCTAATCTATTTTGGGGTTGTATAGGTTGTAGGTTATGGAATAGTTAACCTATTTCGATATATAGGTTGCCAAACTGCCGCAGACAAAAGCTTAACAATTCTATCGACTCCGTTACGATTCTACGACAAAAGATGCAGACTTTAGGTGTATAGGTTACGGTTTTCAACGCTTTCAATGTCAGATAATGATAGATTCATGATCTGTATGTAATTGCACATGTATAAAGTATTGTCTGTTTTCCGTTTCGATTAAAGATGAAAAATATGGAATTCTACATACTCCAGGTATTTGTAGAAAGTACCGTATACGTATAAATTTTGGAAACGTGTTTGACATGATTATTTGTTGTATAAATCTATTATATGTGGATAAATTACTTGCTTGGCGAAAGGACTCGCCCTAATACATTTTTTGCTTATATACATTATGTATGTTAAAATTGTGTATTCTAGAAAATACCGTATACGTATAAATTTTGGAGATGTATTTGTCATGATTATTTTCTGTATAAATATATTATACATGGATAAAATACTCGCTTGGCGAAAGGATCGCCCTAATACATGTTTTGCTTATATACATTATGTATGTTAAAATTGTGTATTCTAGAAAATACCGTATACGTATAAATTTTGGAGATGTATTTGTCATGATTATTTTCTGTATAAATATATTATACATGAATAAAATACTCGCTTGGTGAAAGGATAGCCCTAATATATGTTTTACTAACATACACCATGTACGTTGAAATAGTGTATTCTAAGTGTTTGTGAAAATGCTTGTGAGAGTAAGTGCTTGGATGTTAGTGCCTTAGGTAGGTGTTGAGATGGGGTTCTCAACTACCTTAGAGACATGTATGATTTCCTCCATGTGGTTGTTTACTTTAACCACTTACTTATGAAATATATGTGTTTGTATTCCTATTTATATAGTGCTTTATAATATGCTTTATAACATGCTTTGTAACATGTTTTATAACATGCTTTATGACATACTTGTTAACATGTTTGAATTACTTTGTTTATTATGCTTTACACTACATGCTATGAGTAAGGATTGATTGAGTTTGGGACTATGTCTATAGTCCAGACAATCGGTACCAGACTTGAGGTCGTGGTTGAATGTATTTCGCCACGTAGGATGTGTTTGACGAACCCGAGTCGTACTTCAGTTGGCAACAGTGGTTAGCCCACACGAAGTGCTTATGCACTTCATGTCGTTCAGTTGATTGTGTGCTCGAGCTAGTCAGGCCCGTCAAATAACCCGATATGTCTAATGTATGTTCACCATGTTTGGTCACCACTGCTTGAACCTAGGGTACCAAACTTACCAGTGAAATCCCGTCAACCATGGTACCTCGATCCGCTAAGACACATGAGTCGGGCATGGTGGTATGGGACACTATGGTTGAGCTGTCGGCCTACGCTGGGGCCACGTGACTCCCCGTAGTGACCAGTGAGCAACTAGACTCGTGAGCCGATTATGGTGGTATAGGATACTATATTCGAGCTGTCGGCCTACACTGCTTGATGGGTGATGGGGGAGTGGTGCAACGATTCCGTGTAATAGCCTAGCAGCCCTGACCGTACCCGGTGTAGTGACCTCGAGCATACTCTAATCTGCGTGAGGCGATGAGCCTTCCCGTAGTAGTAATAGAGTATAAATAGGCCTGTATTGATAAGGTGATGGGGGAGTGGTGCAACGATTCGTGTAACAGCCCTGGCAGCCCTTGCAGTGACCTAGAAACACACCATCGTATGATATTGTCTAGGACTGACGACCCTAGAATGGATCATGTTGGGGAATGATACAAGGGAGGTACCTTAGTTTCCCAATCCTGTTGTTTGAAATGGACTAATAACAACTCGGTAATCATGCTCACCATGCATTGCATGTGTGAAAAGGCCAAGCTATATGTCCTAGAGGGGGGGGTGAATAGGACTATGCCAAATTTAAAATAAAATTAGCGGAAATATATAAAACCAATAGCCTTACAATCTGAATCAATTCACAAAGCTAAATTTAAATCACCTTGATAAATAGGTATTGAGAGATTGATACAAATTCAGTTCTAAGGACAACCTTACACCATAATAAACAAGGGCTTATGGTAGGACAACCTTATTTCTAGAACCTCTTTTGGATCAAGGACTCAATTTTAATATAAGTAAATGAAATAGCAAGGAATTGAAATTAAATGCAGAAGTAAGATCTAAATTATTACAACAATCCCCACACTTGCTTGAAATGTAAATAACAACATTCACATCCACTTGTACATTCCACACAATCGAATGATAAAAGATATGAAATTTAAGCAATCATTCAAACCACAAGGCAAAGAGTTATAGTGGTTCGCCTGTGTGTACACCAACTGTTTTCCAACAGCCACACAAAAAGCTACTCCACTCCTAATATCCTCACACAGGGGATATTAGCGTTCACTATCAAATAGGTTTTCACAGGTTCACCAAAAACCTTTACAATTGTGTCTTTTTCACTTGGGCTTACACAATTCAAAAACCCCTCTTTTCTGAGTTTTCTGGTTTTCCTCAGACAACCAATACAATGAGATTTTTCTGGCTTAACCTCAAACAAAACCAAAAGAAATGAAATTTTACAGAATTGTAAAATACCTGGATTTCTCCTTTTCGTAGCAGCCCGGTAGAACCAATCGGAGTAGATGATTGAATGTCAAAGTTCAATTTCCAATACTCACATTCATAAGGTTCTAAATTCTAATAGATTTTAGATTTAACTCGTTGGGCGTAGCTATATTTGATTTTGATTCCAAGAAGAAGAAGGATAAAATAATTCCTCTTTTCAAATAAAAGATTGGAATACAGAAACAAAATCAAATTAAATAAGCTAGCAAAAAGGAATATTAAATAAGCACAATGTAGCTTAAAATAACACAGACTTATCTCAGAGTGATCACTTGAAAAAATCTTGAATTGAATGGGGTTGAAGTGTGAAAACTCTGAATTTCGTGTTCAATTTATAGAAGCAGAATTGCTCCTACGACTGGTCTTAGAAACCTACGACTGGTCGTAGCTCTAACAGATTTTTAAAAAATTAAGCGCGATCTTTGAAAGCCGTTCCACGACTGGTCGTGAGTATCCTACGACTGGTCGTGGGTCACCTACGACTGGTCGTAGATCCCTACGACTGGTCGTAAGACCAGGGATTACGTTGCTGGACTTTGAGTCGTAGCTCCACGACTGGTCGTGGACGAGTCGAAGCCACTCCTACGACCGGTCGAAGGACCTCCAGGACTGGTCGTGGGCGTACCAAAAATTCTGAAAAATCTTCAACTACTTAGGACTGGTCGTGAATTTCTTGGACTAGTCGAACCAATGCTAGGACTGGTCGAACAAGAGCTAGGACTGGTCTTAGAATAGACCAAACTTATGTAAAATAAATATTTGATTTATGTATCCAAAGTGACCTACTTAAAGGGTCAACCTAAGGTCATTCAAACCTGAACCATGTCGTATGGACATTGAACTTCAACCATTCAACGAATGTAGATATTTTGAACCATATCAGGCTTGAGATCTTGAACCATATCATGCTTGAGATCTTGAACTTGTTGTAGCTTTAAACTTGAGATCTTCATCAACATAAAACTACTTCATGCGTTGCTTCTTCAGACTTAAACTTCAACATTGTAGCTTCTTGAGGCTTCAACATGTAGCTTCTTGAGACTTCAACATGTAGCTTCTTGAAGAGTTTATGCAGTGTCTTGAATTCAAATAAATCATCATACAAGTACAGGACACAGATAGATGTTTTGACACATCAAAATTTGACAACCAAAGGAGCATGAGACCATAACACTTACAATCTCCCCCTTTGTCAAATTTGTGACAAAACACCCAAATTATAATACTTCAAATTGAAACGAAGTACTCACAACAAGTTCAACAATAGAGAAGCATGCACAGATATATATGATAAGTAATAACTAGCATCATTCTCCCATAACTACCCCTGAGAAGCTTAACTCCCCCTGAGTAATAGGAGCATAATCATTATAATCAAATAAAGCCAAATAAAGCCACTCCCAAAACTTCTCCCCCTTTTTGTCACAAAATGACAAAGGAAGAAGGGCAGAAATGATAATGAATATAGCAGTTAGAATATAGATTCAAGAGAGCTTTAGTGCATAATTCAAAAAGTCAGTGAGCATGTAAAGTTCAGACAAAACAAAATATTACAGACCCATCAAAATTTCAGTCAGAACCAGAAGAGGGAGCAGGATTAGAAGGATCAATTTTGTGTAAACCCTTAGCAATACGCCTCATATATTTGCATAGATAAGAGAATTGCGTGTCTTGGGTAACACGAATTTGAGCCACCTGCTCTTGAAGGGAATTCAATCTCTCATCAAAATCAGAGGGCTGAAAATCAGGATCATCAGCCGAGTCTGACTCAAGTTCTTCAAATAAATCATCCATATTCACGTCTTCAGTAGGATCACCAGCATGACCTGCATCTCCTGCTTCAGCATTACCGCTACCAGCATCCACTTGGCCATCAGCCAATTCTAAAGTCATCTTGTTAATATTGGAATTATTAAAAGGGAGATGATGGATGGGTTTTTCTCTAGTAGGCATAGCCACGAGCATATGATTTGCCAGCATAGTCAATAAATAACCAAAGGGTATATCACTATGTCCAGGATGGTGACAAGACAGAATAATGGAATGACACCAGAGATGACAGAATGCAAAACTCGAACCATAAAAGCAGTGAGTTCGGTTTTATTACCAGAACGTGGATAAAGATTAGAGATGAAAATCCTATGAAGTACCCTGTGTCTGGGTAACAAATACCTTGAGGGAAGTGCATGACCTTTATGAGTCCAATGAACATCCAAATTACATAAATCTCTAGTAAGCATTCTTCGTTCAGATTCTGAGAGACTGTCATGTAAAATATTAATTGGAATGCTCTCATCATTGACAGGTATTTCCATAATGTCAGCAATCAAATGTCGATCCACTAAAAACAATCCTTCTTGAGTATCAACTTTAAAAGTTAAATCCTCAAGAGAAAAATCACAGATACATGCAAACATGGATTGGGCAATGGACTGGTACGCAGCTCCACCCCAATGCAAGATGTTATCCCATCCCACAGATTCCAACAGAGGAGGGATACCAAATGAAGCAATGTGATTAACATTCACAGGACGCTCAACAATAACATTGCGCATACGCAAATCCCGAACATTAGAAGGATCATTTTCGGGAGACCGAAGATGACGTTGTGCAATAGAAGTTGATCTAGATGAAGAGGGACCTCTAGTAGTTTTCTTTTTACCTCTAGCATCCATTTTCAAAGGAGGATTTCAAGGAAACAACAAGATGCAAGATAGAAGAAATGGGTTTTAGATAGAACAGATTTTTCAAGATAAAACCCCAAACTTGCAATGAACGACCAAATAGATTCCACAATAATGAGATTTGGAACACTAATATCAAGAATCTACAATAAAAATGCAAATGAACCACTAACCTTGAAGTACTAAGAAGGTGGGTTCGACCGGTCGTAGCTAGAGCCGTTGGAAGGTAAAAAGAAATGAGGAAGAAGAGTCAAAATCCCCAAATTAAAGTGAAATCCCGAGTTTCACGACCGGTCGTGTAAGTGTTCGACCGGTCGTAGCACGACCGGTCGTGTACACTCACGACTGGTCGAGTACGACTCAAAATTTGCAATTTATTTCAAATAATTTTCAAATTTAAGCAAATAAATCATCAAACTTATGTACATTATGATACACCAAATCATGCAAATTCAATTTAAATTGCACATACCGAGATCAAACTTTAATTTATTAAACTTGCTTTTGTCGAGCGGTTTAGTGAAAATGTCCGCAAGTTGAGTCTCGGTTGGAATGTAGTCCAAATTTATTACCTTTTCTTCCACTAATTCACGAATGTAATGAAATCTAATGTCAATATGCTTAGTACGTGAATGCTGAACTGGATTTTTAGAGATATTTATTGCACTTGAATTATCGCAAAATAAAATCATAGAATCCTGAGTAATTCCATAATCGCTCAACATTCGTTTCATCCAAACAAGTTGAGTACATGTATTTCCAGCAGCAATGTATTCAGCCTCAGCTGTTGATAGCGATATAGAACTTTGCTTCTTACTAACCAAGAAACAAGACAATTTCCAATGTAGAAACAACCACCACTGGTTGATTTCCTATCATCAATGTTTCCATCCAGCCCAGTCAGCATCTGCGTACCCGGCTAATTGAACATTAGTCTCATGTGGATACCAGAGACCCAGTTTAGTAGAACTTGCGACATATCGCATAATCCGCTTAACGGCAGTTAAGTGAGATTCTTTAGGATTTGATTGATAACGAGCACAAATACCAACACTCAAAGCGATATCTGGTCTACTAGCAGTCAGATAAAGTAAACTACCAATCAAACTACGATACAATTTAGGATCCACATCATTACCTGTAGAGTCTTTTGAGAGTCTCAAAGTTGTACTCATAGGAGTATCAAATTTTTTACCTTTCTCAAATCCAAATTTCTTGATTAAATTCAGAGCACATTTGGTTTGAGAGATAAAAATTCCATCAGGTTGTTGTTTAACTTGCAACCCTAGGAAATAGTTTAATTCTCCTACCATGCTCATTTCGAATTTAGACTTCATCAAATCTGCAAACTCAACAGTCATGTTAGTACAGGTTGATCCATAAATAATATCGTCAACATATATTTGAACCATTAGAATATCATCGTTATGTTTCTTAACAAAGAGCGTCTTATCAACACATCCCATCTGAAAATTATGACTCAGTAAAAACTTAGTCAGTTTTTCGTACCATGCTCTGGGAGCTTGTTTCAGACCATAGAGAGCCTTCTTAAGACGATACACATGATCAGTAAAATTCGGATCTTCAAACCTTGTAGGTTGTTCAACATATACCTCTTCATGTAAATCACCATTCAGAAAGGCACTCTTTACTTCCATTTGATAAATTTTAATCTTTCTAAAATATGCAATGGAGATAAAAAGTCTGATTGATTCAAGATGAGCTACAGGGGCAAATGTCTCATTATAGTCAATACCTTCAATTTATGTATACCCCTGTACAACTAGTCTTGCTTTATTTCAAATAACATTTCCAAGTTCATCAGATTTGTTTTTGAAAATCCATTTTGTTCCAATAATATGTTTATCTTTAGGTCTAGGAACAAGGTACCAAACATCATTTCTGACAAACTGATTAAGTTCTTCTTGCATCGCAAGAATCCAGTTTTCATCCGAAAGTGCTTCTTTTACGTTAATCGGTTCAATCTGGGATGTAAAGCACACGTAGTTACATATGTCCTCTAATTGTCTACGAGTGCGCACACCAGTGAGAGGGTTTCCAAGTATTTGAGAAGTTGGATGATCTTTAACAGTCCTTAATTCAGAATTAGGTTCACTTGATGAAGTTTCTTGTTTTCCAAGTATAAGCACTTCATCATTATCTGAACTAGGGACAGGTGTATTCAAAAGATCGTCAATCACAACATTTATTGACTCTTGAATCACACCGGTCCTGTTGTTCAGAACACGATATGCACGACTGTTTAAAGAATATCCTAAAAAGATCCCTTCATCACTTTTAGTGTCAAATTTCCTAAATTTTCACGGTCACGCAAAATATAGCACTTGCTGCCAAAAACTCGAAAGTATTTGACAGAAGGCTTTTTCTCAAACCACATTTCATAAGCCGTTTTATTATTAGTTTTACAGATATAAACACGGTTAATAATGTAGCAGGCTGTATTCACTGCTTCAGCCCATAGATTCCTAGGGAGCTTCATGCTATTTAACATAACATTTCCCATTTCTTGAAGCACTCTATTCTTCCTCTCGACAATTCCATTTTGTTGAGGAGTTTTAGGTGCAGAGAATTCATGCGATATTCCCTGATCGCTACAGAATTTCTCAAAACCGCTATTTTCGAATTCGGATCCATGATCACTACGGATCTTGTTGACTTGAGAATTTTTTTCAGTTTGAATCCGTTTTAAAATCTTTTTCACTTCATCAAGGGTTTCTGATTTGTCTCTCAAGAATGAAATCCAAGTGAATCTTGTATAATCATCTATAATAACTAAGATGTATTTTTTGCCACCTCGACTTTCCGTTCTTGTTGGTCCTATAAGATCCATGTGGAGAAGCTCGAGTGGTCTTGTGGTGGTATTGGAGTTCACCTTTTTGTGAGAGCTCCTAGTTTGTTTACCATACTGGCATTCACCACAAATCTTGTCTACTTTTTGTATCTTAGGTAGACCTCTAATTAGTTCTCCTTTGCTCAATCTGTATAAATTTCGATAGTATCAATGGTAGCTACTATCGCTTACTATATAGCAGTTTTCAGAAGTTCTGTGACCAGTTAATATTACAGAACCCTTTTCATTTAAAATTTCACAACCTTGATTAGAAAATTTAACATTATGGTTGTTATCGCATATTTGAGATATGCTTAACAGGTTGTGTTTTAAACCCTCAACATATAAAACATTTTTAAATAAGGGAAGGTTATAGAGTTGGACCGTACCTTTGCCAATTATCTTGCAGTTGCTACCATCACCAAATGTGACTGACCCATCAGCCATATCTTTAAGATCGGTGAATAGTGCTTTGTCGCCTGTCATATGTCTGGAGCATCCACTGTCTAGGTACCATTTCGAATGGCTTGTAGCTTTGAAAGCAGTGTGAGCAACCAAACAGGCAACCTTAGGAACCCATTTCAGTACTGTTTTGGGTTTAGGAGAATAAGTGGTCTTCTTTTGTTTATAGTTGTAAGAGTGACCTTCTGACTTAGATTTTAATAGCTCCTTAAGTAAATCAACAATTTTTTTAGCTAGTGGGTTTCGAATCTGATTTTTGAAATTTATATAGCTGCTTTTGGGTTTTTGAAAAGTTTTTGTATTTTAAAAAAAAACTTGACTAGTACCTTTTCCTTTTGAGTTAGAAGTCTCTCCTTTCACAAAATTGGAAGGAGTATTCTTCTGTTTAGGAGATAGGAGAGTGTTTTTATCATAACCCAACCCGGATCGATCGCCACATTTTCTTGATCCGGATAATAATTTTTCTAATTTTGGATCACCTTGGGCATATCTCCATGTGTCCTTCAAACTCAGAAGAGAAGATACTTCATTTTTAAGTTTTCATTTTCAGATTTCAAATTTTCAATTAGGGAGGTTTTGAATTCTAGATCACACTTTGATTTTTCAAAACAATCTGAAATTTGGGATTTTTCTAAAATAAGAGTTTCAAAACATTCTTTAAGTTTAAAAAACTTTTCTTTTTGAAGTTTAAGTTTGACAGCAATTTTACAACTTTCCTTATATAAGGCATTGTAAGCATCTTGGAGATCTTCATCATTTCATGATCACTATCCAAATTTTCTTCACTTGTTGAATCATCATGATCGGAAAGGTAAACTTGGCTAGAGTCATAAGGGCCTTAAGTTCACTGCCTGACTCGGTTTCTGAATTTTCTGATTCAGAAGAGGCTTCAGAATCAGACGATTCATCCCAAGTAGCCAACATACCCTTCCTTTTGGGTCTGTCCTTTTTAGGACATTTGTTTGCTAAATGTCCATATTCTTGACAGTTGTAGCATTGACTATCTTTCAATGATTTCCAAGTTTTAGATTTAGGTTTGGAGCGTTTCTTTTCATTTCCCTTTTGAAAATCGACTCTTTTCTTACTTTTGAAAATCTTATAAAACTTTTTCGCCAAAAGGGCCATATCATCTTCAGACTTTTCTGAATCTGAATTTTCTTGAGTAATACTTTTAGATGACTTTAAAGCAATAGATTTACCTTTAGGAGCTTTAAAACTTGAATTAGGTTTGTAAAGAACCAACTAATTCTTCTACCTTCATATTATCCGTATCACGAAGTTCCTGGATTGCGGTTACCTTAGAATTGAACCGTTCAGTAGAGAGAGCGTAGTATTTTTGCACACACTTTACTTTCTGGAATCTTATCACCAAGACCCCACATTGAGTTCACAATGTCATTCAATCTAGTGTAAAAGTCCATAAACATTTCATTTTCCTCCATATGAATTTCTTCAAATTTAGTTGTGAGGAGTTGGACTTTAGATTTCTTGACAATTGATGTACCTTCGTGTGTCATTTCTAAAATATCCCAGGCTTGCTTTGCAGTATCACAGGATATGATTCTTTTGAACTCATCCGGTGATAGTGCGCAAGTGATTGCATTTAGTGCTTTAGCATTAGCACTACTCTCATTTTTCTGAAGTGAGGTCCATTGGTAATACGGTGTAATTTTCATAGATTTTGAACCATCAACACCAGTTACTTCTATGATAAGAGGTTTCCATTTAGTCACTGTGGATTGCCACACACTTTCATCCATTGATTTGAGGAAGATCCTCATTCTGGCTTTCCAATAGGCATAGTTGGAGCCATCAAAGGGAGGAGGTCTAGTAACTGAAAGGCTATCAAAATTTGACATCTTTTTATATAGCTTAGATCGTTAGCTCAGGAAATAAATCCAAATAAAAAGCAACAAAAATGAGCTATTAGGCTTTGATACCACTTGAAAAGGTCAAGCTATATGTCCTAGAGGGGGGGGTGAATAGGACTATGCCAAATTTAAAATAAAATTAGCGGAAATATATAAAACCAATAGCCTTACAATCTGAATCAATTCACAAAGCTAAATTTAAATCACCTTGATAAATAGGTATTGAGAGATTGATACAAATTCAGTTCTAAGGACAACCTTACACCATAATAACAAGGGCTTATGGTAGGACAACCTTATTTCTAGAACCTCTTTTGGATCAAGGACTCAATTTTAATATAAGTAAATGAAATAGCAAGGAATTGAAATTAAATGCAGAAGTAAGATCTAAATTATTACAACAATCCCCACACTTGCTTGAAATGTAAATAGTTACAACATTCACATCCACTTGTACATTCCACACAATCGAATGATAAAAGATATGAAATTTAAGCAATCATTCAAACCACAAGGCAAAGAGTTATAGTGGTTCGCCTGTGTGTACACCAACTGTTTTCCAACAGCCACACAAAAAGCTACTCCACTCCTAATATCCTCACACAGGGGATATTAGCGTTCACTATCAAATAGGTTTTCACAGGTTCACCAAAAACCTTTACAATTGTGTCTTTTTCACTTGGGCTTACACAATTCAAAAACTCCTCTTTTCTGAGTTTTCTGGTTTTCCTCAGACAACCAATACAATAAGATTTTTCTGGCTTAACCTCAAACAAAACCAAAAGAAATGAAATTTTACAGAATTGTAAAATACCTGGATTTCTCCTTTTCGTAGCAGCCCGGTAGAACCAATCGGAGTAGATGATTGAATGTCAAAGTTCAATTTCCAATACTCACATTCATAAGGTTCTAAATTCTAATAGATTTTAGATTTAACTCGTTGGGCGTAGCTATATTTGATTTTGATTCCAAGAAGAAGGAATAAAATAATTCCTCTTTTCAAATAAAAGATTGGAATACAGAAACAAAATCAAATTAAATAAGCTAGCAAAAAGGAATATTAAATAAGCACAATGTAGCTTAAAATAAACACAGACTTATCTCAGAGTGATCACTTGAAAAAATCTTGAATTGAATGGGGTTGAAGTGTGAAAACTCTGAATTTCGTGTTCAATTTATAGAAGCAGAAATTGCTCCTACGACTGGTCTTAGAAACCTACGACTGGTCGTAGCTCTAACAGATTTTTGAAAAATTAAGCGCGATCTTTGAAAGTCGTTCCACGACTGGTCGTGAGTATCCTACGACTGGTCGTGGGTCACCTACGACTGGTCGTAGATCCCTACGACTGGTCGTAAGACCAGGGATTACGTTGCTGGACTTTGAGTCGTAGCTCCACGACTGGTCGTGGACGAGTCGAAGCCACTCCTACGACCGGTCGAAGGACCTCCAGGACTGGTCGTGGGCGTACCAAAAATTCTGAAAAATCTTCAACTACTTAGGACTGGTCGTGGAATTTCTTGGACTAGTCGAACCAATGCTAGCACTGGTCGAACAAGAGCTAGGACTGGTCTTAGAATAGACCAAACTTATGTAAAATAAATATTTGATTTATGTATCCAAAGTGACCTACTTAAAGGGTCAACCTAAGGTCATTCAAACCTGAACCATGTCGTATGGACATTGAACTTCAACCATTCAACGAATGTAGATATTTTGAACCATATCAGGCTTGAGATCTTGAACCTATCATGCTTGAGATCTTGAACTTGTTGTAGCTTTAAACTTGAGATCTTCATCAACATAAAACTACTTCATGCGTTGCTTCTTCAGACTTGAACTTCAACATTGTAGCTTCTTGAGGCTTCAACATGTAGCTTCTTGAGACTTCAACATGTAGCTTCTTGAAGAGTTTATACAGTGTCTTGAATTCAAATAAATCATCATACAAGTACAGGACACAGATAGATGTTTTGACACATCAAAATTTGACAACCAAAGGAGCATGAGACCATAACACTTACAATGTGCCTGGAAGATGTGGAGCACTGAGGAAAGCAAGCATGCCGCGAACGTAAGATGGTGTCGCATGAGGGAGTATGTTGGTGAGGGCATCCATCATGACTGCATTCATACTTGCATTAATGAGAGTCGTTAGGAGTGTTTAATTATACTGCTTTATCATTACTACTTGACTGAATTGATAACATGTTAACCTATGTTTTATTGTTCCACTGAGTTAGCTACTCACTCCCACGTTATGGGACGGTGTTCCGAACACCCACCAGACTTTGTCTGATTGCAGATGGCAACACTACTCCTGAGGCTGATCCAGACCTTTATGAAGATAATGATGCTTGTTCGTATATGCTGTGTTGCTGACGGCTTCAAGTGAGTCGTGTCTTGATCGACGGGATTACAGTGATGTTGACTAGATGACACTACATATTTGGTATAATTTGAATAGTACTTGTAATTCATTAACCTCGTACATTATCACACTCTGGAGACTCACCACTATTTTTATATATTTCATATATCTATCACAGTCTTCCGCTTGCAATTAACTGTCTCTGGAGTATGATATGTGTTTTGGCTTAATCTCACTCATGTTCAATGCACTAATTCAGACAACAATTCAATCATCATTCATTTTGTTGCATAAGTGATGCGTTGGAACTCGGGAGTTGAGTTTATGCTCGACCCCCGAATTTCAGTGCGTTACAATCCTACACAAGGAAAGGGCTCTAAACACAGTAGACTCTGAGTACTTACAAATAAGTGAATGAGTCTCATTCTTTCACAATGTGAAGATCTTTAATGATGATAAAGAGTCTTCTACTCCCTTTGAACCACAACCTACTTATGATGTCGATGAATGCTCCAAGGTTGTGAGGTTTAGGGTTTTTTATCTTCTCTATTTAAATGGTATGATTTAAATCCATAGAGAAGGTTCCCATGAGCTATGCATTCCAGAGTTCCAACACATTAGGATTTTGGTTGGTTGACAACTCAGTGAATGCTAGAGTTCATTATTCAATCCAAGAAAAGAAGATAAAGAGTTAGTGCTTGTGATAAGGATTGAATGATGAACAATAATGGGAAAGAGAGAGTGAGAAGATGGTAGTAGATCTTGGAATAACAGGCTCAAACTCTCTTGGATTCTAGCTTCTTTTACAAATAGCAACACTAGTGTATTTATCGAGTTGAAATCCCAACGGTAAAAAAAAAACGGGCAGAAATCTGACAATGTCGATTCCATCGAAGGGTGTTCGATGTTATTGAAATTTGAATTTTGATATCATCGAACCATCTTCGATTGTATCAACTCTCTACTCAAGATGTTCATTTGAGAGTAGGATAGATTCTGACTATTTTCATCGAGCATCTTTCGATGATATCGACGTGCACTTCGATTTATCGAGGGGCGATCGATTCCATTGAGATTTCTTTTGTAAAATACACAAGGTTGCTGGATAGTTTTATCCCCCGTTCAATTCCATTGAAGAGTCTTTCAATCCATCGAAGTTTGAATTTCGATGGTATCGAATGGTCTTCGATAAACTTGAAGAAAATAGTTTTTTTTTTTAAAGCTTGTTGGACAAAACTGAGTTAGTTTCGATGCTATTAAATAGACTTCGATGCCATCGATAACTTACTCTCAATAACATCGAGGAGCACTTAGAGTATTTTCTGATTCTTCAGAAGAAGTTCATGGTTGAAGTAATCAAAGGTCATTCGATGTCACAGAAGCATGGACTTCGATGATATCAAATAGCTATCGATGCAATCGAGGTTTCCAACATATCTTTCTTTTTATTGCTGAACAAAATGGGTGTATATTCGATATTATTGAACGATGTTCGATATTATCGAAGATTCCCTCGATTGCAGTTCGATGTACTCGACCAGGACTTGTGATTTTATTTTATTTTTTTTATTTCTTTCTTTCATTTATACTCACTGTGCATTATATACCAATTTGACCGGAAGATAACTAATTTCTTTTTATAAGGTAAGTTGAGATTATATGGGGGCATATACCTGCTAGGGTTTGTTGTGGGATGATGAGGCTATAGTTTATCTGTTTAAGCTTGATCATGGCCTTTATCTTTGTTGAGGCTTGGTCTTGATGTCTTCATTTAAGATCTCACTTGGACTGAAAGACTCAACACTCACGTATATTGACAAATAAGGGCACTTTTACTCTAGACATGAATTGGGGCTTGATAGAGAGACCAAGTAGCAGAGGAGCTTTCACAGATGTTATTCTTCAATCCTTCAATTCTAGTTTATTTTTTATGTTTTTATTTTGTTATTATTTAAGATGTTATTCATGTTAAGCTAATCTCTTAACTAAGGATAAGGGATGAACCTTTTGATGGATATTTGATATTTAATTTGTTATCAATGAAAGTTTTTATGTTTTTATGTTGAATTGTGATTGTATGTGATTGAATTCTTAGATTGGAAAAGGAATCAATCTGTTAAATTGATTGATCTATTGTCACCTCTAGGTAAAATTGATGCTTTTGATTTCTTGCAATTGATTGCTTAGATCTCAATAAGAGATCAAACATATCTTAATTCTAATCTATGTTGGATGTTTATGATTGGGTGTACTACTATATTTTCCTATTAGAACATATTGAAATCTAGTTTTAGTTGAGTTATTAACTAGATAAGACAAATTGAATTTCAAAATTCAATGATTAAGGGTTCAGGGATCCTTCATTTTAAACCTTTTAATTCCTTTTTTACTAGATTAAAAACTTAGAAAACCATTAAGCTTTCGCTGTGTTCTCACCAATTTCTTGTGGTTTCACTTCAGACTCCAGAGTTATTACTATAGTGCAGTCTTATACTTGGGATTGCCTAACAAGTTTTTGGCGTCGTTGCCGAGGAATTACGTCGAGAATACTTAGGTTTAGATTAGGTTTTTATTTTCTAGTTCTAACATAAGGTATGTATAAACCCATTTGTATAATAGGGCCGCCATGGAAATCAGTTGCTGAGGCCTTCAACAAGCCGGAGGAAAGAAAGAGAGAGAGGTTAGCATTCATCATTGTCTGCTGTTATTGTTGTTGTGATATGACTGTTAGTTGTGACTACAGCTAGTAGCCATGTCTGTTGACTGAGATGGCGGATGGCAGCCAGTGGCCCGCATTTAACATGGGAGAGAAATGGAGACGGAGGAGCGATAGGGGGCTATCGCTGCCATGGCTTCTACCGTTGCTGCTGAAGGTAAAAAAGAAGAGAGAGAACAGGGGGGCAACTTCTATTGATGTCGCTGCCATTTAAGTCTCTACCATTGTGTGAACACTGAAAATCAGCGCCCACGCTAATTTAAATCTTTCTTATTTCAAAGGTGGGAGTTAGTAGGTTGATTTGTAAGGGTTGGAGTCGCCACTAACCAATTAATCTCATAATCCCGAAGTTGGCTAGAACCCACGAAATATGTAAGGTTGGAGAAATCTGAAGGCTCTCCTACCTTAGATTGACTCCTGGTTTACGATCCGGGATTCTGAGTAAGGGACTGTAACGACCTCAGTGTTGGGCGCCTAATGGCATACGTTTGTACATGTACGAAAATAAAAGTAATTATCATCATCCTTAATAATAATAGAAGCACTGAATTTCGGGGATGAAATTCTCTTTAAGGGGGGTAGATTGCAACACCCCGTACTTCCCAGTACTCAAGTGTTACCGTATAATCAAACTTAGCATAAATACAAGTCAGGCCTAAGTAAACACTTACGTTTATCCTAGTTTAAATCTGACCGTTGAAAAATAGTCCGCACCTATGTACCAAGCTATCCAACTGTAAATCTTCAAGACGAACCATCATGTCATTAATGTAACCCGTTGCTAGGACTTCGATCACCTCGATAGACGAATCAACCATCCTATGATATTCAACAACTATATAATCATCCTTGTTCATTATATATAAGTGTTACTCAAACATAGATCAGAAAAATTATAGATGTATCTTGATAAATTACTTATCATGTAGAAGTGTATGAAAGTATATTATAATAAGAATGATATATATATATAATGCGTGTAAAATACTATGAAAATAACATTGTATTAACTGAACATAATGAATAATAATTTTAATTGAATTATAGATATTAATGTAGTATTGAATATTTCTATAAACCTGTACACCAAAAATTATTAGATGTTTGAATAAAATTTTACATATTATTAACGACGTGATTTCAAATAAGGTATTGTACAATTTGCAATTCATATGTATGTATAATATGAGACTGTATATTATGAATTATATATTAATAAATAGGAGATCAATGGCATGCATATATTACTATGTTAATATTAAAATTATATGATATATGTGTATAAGATTCTAATTATTTAAATTATAAGTAATACACAAAAATAGTAAAAATTGCATTTATATTAGTATTGGTTAATAATATATGACGAAAGCCTCACAAAGGGCCCTTTAAAATCTTTTAACCGTTGACGCCCAACTTCGGAATCATCCGACCACTAGGTTGGCGAGAAACCCACCGCCATGGCCCAAATCAGGTTGTGGGCCTCACCTAGGTATTAGATATGCTTGATCCTTGATCAAGGACCCTTCTTAGAACCTTCAGAATGGATTGAACGGAGTGGATTTTTATGTAAGCATCATGACGGACCCACCTCGAGTCGCGAGTGCACTGGAGGAATGTGCACTCGCTGTGCACTGTGCGGGGCTGCTCGGTCAGCAACCGCTGACCCGAAATTTCCGTAAGCGGAGGGATTTTCCTCTCGCTTTCTGTTTGAAAACAGTCGGACGGACGAACGTCCATTCTTTGATCGGTGGCCCACCACCGGCAATCCTTTAGCTAATCCAAACCGTCCATCATGTCCAGGGTTTGGGTCTCACCACAACCCATCTCGTATCACACATTGAAAGGCACCCACGTGCGTACAACCCTTGCCGCAAATAGACCTACAAGCACACCGTTTCCGGAAATGGAAACTGTCTTCCCTGCAACCTGTCGGCGATCAGTGTGAGCCTCCTCTCCTTGCATCTCCACCGTTCAAAACGGAGTGATCTGGACCGTCCAAGCTAGTTTTTCGAATACAAAGAGAGAAGAGCCGAAAACTAACTCTCCCCAGCCGTTTCTTCTCCGTTTGAAACCCACCACCCAAACCTCCTTCAACCTTCAAAACCTCCATTCCACAAGCACCCTTGCATCCATCCTAGCCGTCCATAACCACCAGATCAAGGGAAAACTGTTCGGGTGGGATTCCGCCATTGGAGCCGCCTCCTTCTTCTCCGTTCAGGCCGCGCCGAGTCGCACCGTTTGTGGGTGATTTCCTGGTCAGAGTTGGAGTCCTTGCTGGCCATGGTCGAAGGAGAAGTTGAAAGAAGTAAGATGAGGTAGAGAAAAGAAGAAAGAGAGAAGAAGGAGTGGCGGCAGCGGTGGTGCAGACCGATTGCTGCACTCGTCTAAGTTCAAGGTAGACCCTGCTGGATGTCCGATTATTTTCGCTGGACGTTCAACAGGCAAAGAAAAGAGAGAAAGAAATGGAAGAGAAGCAAAGGGAGAATAATCGGAGGAAAGGATGGTGCGTTGTTGCACCGACTCGAACCGACCGGAACCGTGCCGCTGACTCGCTCGGACTCAGTCAGGATGGGTCCCGAGCTGGTTGCAGCTGCATCAAAGAAAGGAGAGAAGATAGGAAGGAAGAGCAGAGAGAGAGAGAGAGAGAGAGAGAGAGAGAGAGAGAGAGAGAGAGAGATGGGAATGGCGAGAGAGGGAGCCGGGTTGAGCTCAACCGAGCTAAGTCGGGACTGAGTTGGGCCGGTTCCAATCAGGTGGGGCCTAGTTCGAATATGGCTAGGATTTTCAAGCAGCAGAAGAAAAGAGATGGAAAAAAAAAAGAAAAAAAAAAGAAAAAGAAATGAGGAGAAATGAGGGAGATTGAGTCAGCTCGGTTTCAAACCGAGTCAACTCACTGAGTCAGACTGCTGACCCGTTGCTGGATAGAGTCCAGGGGTTGCTGGACCTCTCTACATAAGAAGAAGGAAGAGAGAGTGGGAGGAGAGGCAGTGAAGGAGAGAAAGTAGGGCGAGTGGTTAAGTGGAGCCGAGTCGACTCGACTCAAACCGAGTCGACACAAGTAAGTAAATGTTCCCCTTCTAGGCTACACTTGTTTCGTTATATTGAGATCAATATTACCATTTCTATCATTATTAAGATCGCTAATGGTAGAAATACATAGCCATTAGTAAATGATTTATAGTTAACAAGATAAGAAAATAAAATAATATTATCATTAAATGCTAGTGTATTGTTTTGTCATACTTAAATATTATCAAGATAGTAGGTCATAATATTATTTAGCATTACAATGATTATTACCAACATGTTGCACTAATATTAGTTAATATAAATGAAAACATCATTAATGATAATTACATGGTATACATCACTTGAAAATATTACCTTTGGTAATATCATGTTATTTCGATTGTAATAAAAATTATTACCATGATCAGCTGATATTAATTATACCGCATTAATATTAGTATTTACGTTATATGTGTTAAATTAACATGGTGACTAGTTTTACACCAACTAACATTTAAATCCTAGAATTTAAATTTAAAACTAAACCCTAAGATGAAAACCCTAATCCTACATTAAGACCCTTAGATAAATAATCTAAACCCTAGGTTATAATCTCAACCCTAAATAGTGTGTAGAACTTGATCTAACCACATAATTTCCTAATTCATGATAGGACTCGATTATAAGGGACCACACATCCCCTAGCCATGCTGGTAGGCGATGCGAACTATCAGGTGATGATTCTTCCCCTTGAGCTTTCCATCTTCTCATTAGCTTAAGTTATAGTTTTATTTAAATTCATAATTGATATCTCTCTCTTATAATCACATGTGTTAGCTGGTGGAAATTGAATTGCTGTATTGCCTGCTTAATGTTCATCCTGTATATTTGTTCATGCTTGTGGATCATCTGTGTATTGCTTATAGACTTTAAACTGGTACATTAGTGGGGAATTCCCACATATGAATGTACACCCATACTTGGGATGCAACTTGACTAGTTGTGATCGTAATGAACGTTCGACTTGGTGGTTATTGAGTGGTGGTCTCGATGGATCATTGATGTGGGCCTACCATCCAGGGTTGTTGTGCTCAATGGTTTTTAAGGATGGTTTTCATCGTATGATTTTGATATTCGCCCTATGCGTCATATTTTGATATTCGCCCTACGTGGTTTTATTTGATATTTTCCTTATATGGGTTTGATGTTTTATACTGTGCAACCATGCGATGGTAAGCCCCATATACAGTAATATGATTGACCACTGGTCGACAGGGCTCCATTAAACATCCTAAGATGGTAGTCTCATGGGCCGGGGATGGTGGGAATGGGACACTATGCCCGAGCCGTCGGCCTACGCTGGGCCATGTGCTCCCCGTAGTGACCTTTGAGCTTATCTAAATTGGCTGGTTGTAAATAGACTAATAATGACATGGCTAATCATGTATACATGGCACGTTCCGACTGGTTGATATTTCCCAGGTTCGATGATTCCGACTGGTTGATGTTTCTCAGGTTCGATGACTGCATGGGTGATTGCCCACTGTCCGCACGGATGAGCATCCCCGGGGTGATGATTGCATTCATGCATCCATGCATCTAATAAAACTGCATTTACATTGTTTTAGTTGTTTGGATGTTTTATACTATTTCTTACCTAATGCGGCGGTGTGTAATCTTGAGGGGAATTCACACTGAGTTGGCCACTCATCCATCAAAAATATAACCGTACAGGTAGCACAGGTGGCTTAAGTGATTTTCAGGTTCAGGTTGATGAGGAGCCGAGTCCAAGTACGAGGGTTACATGACTGTATTTTTCTGGAGGAGCTGTGCGATCTTGCAACTTATATTTATGTGCTTTCTGTTATTCTTCATGTATTTGATCATATAATCCTTGTATTTACTATTTTTGGAGACATTGGTTTGTATAAGTCATTATGGGCAACTTCTTGTACATTTGAATGATAATGAAATTTTCCTTTATGTCGATTTGTCCACACTACGTTCATCTGCTTACTCTGATAAAAGAAAAGTATTATGTCTGACCATCCTTTAAGGTTAACACTCAGATTTTTGGAACACGGGTCATATACTCGGGTCCTGAAGATTCGGGCTGTTACAGGGACCTCGGTTACAAAGAGGGAAGGTGTTAGCACCCTCTCTATCCATACAAATGTATGGTCTCTACTTAGTGTGGTAAGGCAATCTCAAGGGTTGAATGATGTAGTCAAAGTAGGACTAGACACATGCAGATTTCTAATGTAGCAAGATCCGAGATTTCGGCAGGCCACAGAGCATACGTCCAACAACGTGTCTAGAAGGCAGATGTGATGATGCTTATGCAAAAAAAGGTAAAGAAAGGTAGACTAGATCACTAGGAATTTCTAATGTGACAGATCTGATGTACGGCAAGTCACAGAGCATACATTGACTAGCAATCTAGAGGAGCAGGGGGTTGAGAAGGGAATAAATATCATGATAAGTGTTTGGGTATGAGATGAATGGATCTTTAGCTTGAACTTGAGTTGGCTAGAACATGAGGTATACCATGGTTAATCCAGGCTAGACCTAGGGATTGAGATGGTTGAGATGAGGCTAGAAAAATCTAGAATTTAAGGCTTGGGAGCTCCCCCTCACCCTCACTCTCACTCTCTTCTTCTCTCCCTCTCTCTCTCTCACTTGGAAAGTGGAAGTTGTTGTTGTGAAAATGTGAAGAGGAGAGGGCTATTTATAGCTTTCTACAATGACAATATGGTAATTACTGGGTTTAAAAGGGGTAAATGCTGACATGACAGTTTGGGATTAGTTGAGGAGAGAGGGCCGCCACATGACGCACTCTCAGTAGCTCTAGGAGTTGGTAAAATGGTAAATAATGCTGGCCGGAGGGGTAATTTTAAAAGAAAATTGACTTTCGGGCGTAGAGACAATTGTTGCTCGGAGGACACATGCGCCCCACGAGCAGAGGTAATTGGAGTACTGCCGGCGGTAGTCAAACTACAGCCCGGGCCGGGCTCCAGCGTGTAGGCCTTGTTTGGTGTACTGGTTCATCCAATGGTCTTCTTTTCGGGTTTTTTGGGCTCAACTGGGTGCATTTCATGTTGATCTGCCTCTAATCGGTTTTAAGTTAGGTTGTGGGGTTTTGAGTTTGGATTGGGGTTTGGATTAGGGTTTTGGGTTAGGGTTTTGATTAGGGTTTGGGGTTTAGGTTATTGACCATGGTTCGGATTGTCCTTACCTTTTTAAGATGTTAGCCTGGGTGGGGTGTCTATAGATGCCCCTCTTTAGTCTAGGTTGCGAGCAACCGAAGGTTAAAGCGAGTGAATACCCCACCCTTCTAGTCAGAAAGGATAGTGATTCGAATTTGTTGCCTGTCATTATATCATTGTCAGCTGACTGTTTGAAAAAGAGATGACTTGCACATATCTTGAGGGTTGAGGAAAACATTGTGATTGTCCCTGCACGTTGGTGCAGTATTACGGGTCACCAATCACAACTCTTTCACGTCAAATTGTTAATAGCATTGGAGGATAAGTCTGAACGTAGGGCTTCTGTACGATAGTGCGGCTTTAAGAGGATTCCCTTACTATTTGGTCTATCATTCCTTTACTATGCAATCACCCTAGGAGTATTCAATCCATTTGATCGTCAAAGTGATTAGCTTCCCTGCGCATTCACGCGACCTTACAGGGAACTCACTACGTCAACTTAGACTCGATCAAATTTTACGAACATCCTGGACTAGGTATGTGTATATAATCTTTTGTCATGCAGTCTGCTGATTCTGATACTTTAGTTACAATGGATTGTTGTCACTTTGAGTTTGATTATTCTTTCCAGAGATAGATCCAATCATTTTTACTAGCATTCGTACGACTGTCTAGATATAGAGATCGTAGCAATCGTACATGTATCATGTATGGATTCGATCATCCTTCGAGGAAACCGGGAGAGATAGAATCTTATTGAACTGTTTGCACTAACCGCAACTGGAGAATATGGAAGATTCCTCAGTGTACTGCGCGTCGCGTGCGTTTTTGAAAACTTTTTTGTTTAAAAACTATCCTCTTCGGAACTAGACTCCTTGGAAGATTCTTGTTTATCTTTTCTTGGGTTGTTGTCTAATGGACCAAGGGGAGATCCACCGACGGCAGTCCGATTACCGTCAGTCACTGGCTTTGTCCACTGGTTCAAGGTGGACGTTGGTCCGACCAGTGTAGCCTCCTCCCTTATTTGATTTCATTTTAGTGGCATCCAGGGACACCATTGTTGCCCCTGGATGTTTCTTGGCCATTGGTCTCTATAGTTTTTCCTTGTTTTCCTTCCTTCTTCATTTTTCAGGTGGATGATCATGAATCTTTGCTTGTGTTTGCTTGGAGTTTAGCCATATCTTCTTTGTAAGATGTTTGGAGGAGTTTATTTGTGGCCTTGGATCTCTTATTTGGGCCTAAGCAGAATCATGATCGGGACCGTTGATCATTTTGGTCTGATCTTAACCATCGAACCTTGCTGGATTTTTCATTTTAGGCCAAAGAGTTGGCTAGATTTTTTGTTTGCTTGTTTATTTATTTATTTATTTGTTTTGTTAGAGTGAGTGTGATAAGAAGGGGGCCCCACTCTTTTATTTAGTTTTTATTATTTTTTTGTGATGATCTGGACCGTAGGATGGGTGATTTGGGACCCACTTGAGCACTTTGATGGTATGGATCTTGATGGCGGACCATTCCTTGTGGAGTGGATCGCTCGCCTTAGCTTGACTTTTGGTTCCATGCATGGATGAAGTTTCTCAAGTGGGCCTCAAATCATGGTCCTGATTTTGGTCAAGTTGGACTGACCCTTGATTTGGGGTATGTGGGCCTAGGAGATAGGCTTGTGAGAATATGGACTTATGGAAGTGGGCCTGACTTTGGACAAATGGGCCGAGAGAATGGGTCTTGAAAAAGTGGGCTCTTGAAAGTAGGTTCTTGAAACTGGGCTTCGGCCTTAAAGATATGGATTTTTTAAAATGGGCCTGGATGGGCTCTAAACATTTGGGCCTTAACCGTTGACTTGGGCCTTTTGTCTTTGGACTTTGACCATTGACTTGGACTTTTAACTTTTAACTTTGACCATTGACTTGGGCTTTGACCATTGACTTGAGCTTTAGGCTATTGACTTAAGTTTTGACTTGGGCTTTAACCATTTAACTCAGGCTCCTTGACTTGGGCTCTGACTTTTGACTTGGGCCTTAGGCTTGGTAGCGAGAAAGATACTTACCTGTGAATCTTGCTTGTGCAGCATGCCTCGCTGTAGTAGGAATGAGGCTGGCCCTTCCCGTCAGTCTGTTGATCTATATTACGTTCCTTGCGAGGGCCGTCACTTATCTAATGTGGCATGAGAGTGGTGCTCCTGTGAGCTTGAGGGGTCATGGAGTCAGGATGCACTGGCCAGACTGGTTTCATGATCCTCAACCTCTGTTCTTTGACATACTGGAGCGCACACCTTTTGCTGATCTATTCTGAGTTCGTATTAGTAAGACGAACATGTCCCTCTTGTCTGTTTTAACAGAGCAATGGCATGCAGAGACACTTTCCATTTGCCCTTCAGGGAATGGGGGATCACCCCATAGACATTTACATGCAGTTGGGTTTGAGGTATGATGGGGGATCAGTCCCATTTGAGGATGATCTCCCGATACCTTCTCCTGACGATTGGATGAGCTTGCTAGGGAAGATGTCAAATCCCTCTGAATTTTTCGGCCATCAGTTCAAGCTACTTTGGCTGTCCGCCAATTTTGTCTGGCGCATTCCTGAGACCAAGGTCGCAGCCCTTATCAAGGCCTGTCCCTTGATATTGTACACCATGGGAGCGATGATTTTTTGTCATGGGACTGAACTGGTGAGTTCCCGTCTGTTGTCGCTTGTGGCTGACATCACTTTCCCCACGCCATACAGTTGGAATGCGACTCTCCTTGCTCATTTGTACGAAGGTTTGGATAAAGCTAGTCGCTGCCTCAGCAGGTCCTTGATTGGCTTCTATCCGGTCATCGAGGTATGATTAAGCCCTTTTATCTATTCACTCCCCTTGAGATGTGATTGCCCATAGTTTCTGATTGAGGCCCCATGCAGGTCTGCTTTTTTAACCATTTCCCACATCTAGCGCCCACTCTAATTGACCATTCCCCTCCTTTTCCATGTATGATGCTGTGGTATAAAGATAACCGCAGTCGCACGCGTAGTTTCTGTGACCTTGCATGGAAGTCGAACGTCAATGCCCTAGTCCCGGATGATGTAAGCGATTGTTCTGTCCCCTTGTAAGTTGCTCCTGCTTGTTTTTTTTATGATTTTCTGCAGTTTCGCACCAGGCCGTATCTCCGGTCAAATGCAGCGCTTACTCCCATAGCTCAGGAGGCTTTTTAGGCTTCACGACGGTGCCGCATCCTGGAAGATCCTAATGTAACAAAATGGTATATTGGGGAGAGGCTCTTTTGACAGTTGACTGGCAGTCCTTTGGTACCACTTAGCCCTTCGATTAGTCTGTCAGATTAGAGGACTGTGCCCGAGTGGGAGTTGATTGCTGCTTAGGAGGGGTTTGATGTCAATGCCTTTGTCGATCCGGCAAAGGAGTACAACTCATGGTGTGAGCAATACGGTATTAGCCCGATCTTGCAACCTGCATATGCTCCGGGGGCCGGTGTGCGTTTTGCTGGAGGGGGACTTTTAGGACCTCATTTTCGTCTTAAGGATATAGACGACTATATACCAGATGATGATTAGTTCTATTGTATCATGTGATCACATATCACCAGCTGTATAATCTTCTATATATATGAAATTTTGGTTACTTGATGCTGCTTCTCGAATTGTCCTTGATCTCATTTTGACTTTTGGGCAGGCATTTCATGTTCTAAGACCCCTAAAGTGGACCCCACCTTGACTCGCTGAAAAGTGGGCCCACGCGGTAGTTGAACTACTGTCGCTGACTTTTTTCTTCCTGTTCAGTCGTGTCAGTGGTGCAGAGATGTCAGGGTCTGACCGCGGTACTCGGATTACCACCGGCGGTAATTGGATTACCGCCTCCATCCATCTTTTTTTCTAGCAAGCTCCCTTCTTCTCTGTCTGCTTCTAGCAACTTCCCTGGCCGTTTTACCTTTTTCTTAGATCCTCTGATCATTCCTTTTGCCCTCTTTTCTTCATTTTTGTCCTCATTTTTTGTCTTTTCTCTCCTTTGTCTTCTTCTTCTCTTATCTTTATTATGGTTGGTCATGATGGAGATGTTGGTGGGCCCAACATGAATGATGGAGAGATGGGTGGTGGGTTCTTTATTTATGGTGGTGAGAGCTCATTTTAGGAGGCTTGATGGGGGTTGGTGGTGGTGTGATGGGCTCTTTTGGAGAGGTTAATGCCATTTATAGCATGGCTCCTACCACCATTAATGGTAGCCATGAGGTGGGATTGGATGGATTAGATGAGTTTGATGGATTTGATGAGTTTGGTGGCTTGGATGGATTTGATGGTTCCATGCTTGGTGGGCCATTGGGTGTTATGGATGTTGGGATGGTTAGACCATTGGATGGTGTTGGAGGGATGGTGGATGGTTTGGATCTTATTGGGCCACGCTTGGATGGTGAGGATGCTATGTTGATGGACCCAAGCGGTGTAGATGGTGCGGATTGGATCCAGATGGGTGGCAGCTCCCCTTTTGATGGTTCAGGTGGTTTGGATTTGGCGGGTGATGGACCTCCTACAGCTGGCTTAAGTCAGATATTTAGCATGAATTTCGAGGCAGTGATGGGACAGGCTGCTGTCATCAGGGATCAGGGTACCGGTCCAGTCAGCTATTGGGGTACTTTAAGTGTTACAGCTCCTGGGGCATGTACTTTTCAGACTTCTCCTGATGTGGCGGTCATTGGAGGCTCGACCCTACCTATTGCAGCTTTTCAAGGTACTCTTCAAGATGCGATGTGTTGGTCAGGCTTTTTTTGGCACCATGAGATAGATCTGCTGGATGAGGGCATGCCAATTTTTGATGATTCGCCTATGGATCCTGGGTTTCAGATTGTAGAGGGTGTGCCTGTCTGGACTTGCCGGTTGTAGCCACACGGCACATGTTCTGAGAGGTTGCACATCTGATCGAGAGCTTGACCGAGTCCAAGATCTTCCTGCTGGGCTCCTTGGGCTTCCGAAAGGTTCTTCACTTCCATAGAGTTCACCTAGATTGGCGATTGTTGAGTGCGGCTTCATATGATTGGGTTCCAGCGTTGAACCTATTTTTGTTCAATGATTTGGAGCTGGGTCCATCTCTAAAGGAGTTCGAGCGCTTGTCTGGTCTTCCTCTCGCTCGGGAGCCTTACATTCCTTCATCCGAGCCAGTTCGTCTCATTGATCTGGGTCCTTAGTTTGGATTTTCAGCCGCATTTCCCACTTCAGAGAGCAGAGCTGCTGAGTTTTCACTCGGGCTTTTGTGTGATCATTGTTCGACGATTCGAGGGGGTCCGGGATCTGACCGCCAGCTTTAGTGCTTGAATGCACTGATCTTTTGTGTCTTGGCAGAGTTGCTCTTCTCAGGCTAGCGACAGTCGTCTCTGGTGGCTTTGCTTGATGTCTTTCGTCGCGTTCTGGGCCGTTGGAGTGTTGTCTCTGTGGTGCTGGCGGAGCTCTTTTTGGGCTTTACTGAGTGCTCGCTCGATCATACCATCATTCTTCGGGGCTGTTATTCATTCCTTCAGGTACTTCTTGCTTTGGCCCTCTTTCCTTTCCACTACTTTGTTATCTGCTTGCAACTTGAGCTCGACTTGTGTTTTTCTCCAGGTATGACTGTGAGAGCGCCTTTATGTGACCCCTCTGCTTTTGTGGCTTGACTCCCGTCGTGACGATGTGTTGTCTCTATTGCTTAATGGCCTTCCCCTTGGTGCGGAGGCCACTCTTATTTCTTCCTTCCATAGTCTATGCTCTCGCTCGAGGATGGGAGATTAGCTGGGAGGCTCCATGGCTCTGCTGTACACCCTTAATTTGTAGTGCAGCTCGCACTCCTTTATTGTTGCTAGGCCTCCGAGGATATTGCTCTTATCATCCTACTCGTTTTCTCTGGTAGTTTGGCTTTTGGCAGGATGTTCTCAACTTTGCCTTTTCTGGATTTGGACATGCTCATCTTCCTTTTAGCTTGATCGCTTTGTCTCGATGAGTCTGGATTTCCTAGCAGGGCTCTTTAGATGCAGCGGCTCTGGAGTTCGAGTCTTGGACTCCACCCTTGGCGACAATACCATACCAGCGATGGGTGGTAGAGCGGTCGCTTTATCCTCAGGTCCCCGGTTGGCACTTAGCGAACGAGGCCGATGATCGAGACATGGTTGGCGATACTGCTTCATCCTCCTCATGTGTCGATGATTCGTTGTAGGCTTTCAAGGAACGGCCATTTATTAATCCATCATTTCTGCTCGCGACGCATGGTCATCTTATATCTGAGATTGTTGTTCTTCGTCATTGCTGTGAGGATATAGCCCACCAGCTGGTAGTAGGGAGGCGGTATGATGAGGGCATGCTTGTTGTGAATCGCCTGGAGAGGGATGAGGTCTTCTATCTGCGCATGGAGGTAGAATGACTCAAGCAGAGATTGTTGATGAATGAGGGGTAGGAGCTTACCTGGGATCCCTGATTTTGACCAGTTGCTTGTCCTGTATGGACGGATATATATATATATATATATATATATATATATATATATATATTATATATATATATATATATATATATATATTGTTTTCTTGTTTTTTTTTGTTTTTGCAAGTAAAAAAGAGCAAGTGATGTAAAAGACTTTTGACAAGAAAGAATATTTTTGTGTGTGCCAAAACTTATGAATGTTAGCTTAGGTTTAGATTTGTGCTTTGGATGATTAGGATCAGAATATTGGGCTTAGCCCACGTTGCGTGCAATAGTCTGGATTGTGTACTAGAGATCTTGGTTCCCTGAGAGTGTGTCAAGGATCGTGTCCTTTGGATTTGAGCAGAATCTGATAAAATATTGATCCGAAGTTAGTCCTTTCCTTGTATCTCATTGTTGCGCTTACTACCTCAACTTCTTCTGTACCTACACTTTTATATTTTTTTATTTGTTAGCCATTTTTGCCCGTAGCGCTCTTTCGGATTTTCACTACGATTGGCTTTTCCCGTCATTTTTGTCCGTAGCGTCCTTTCAAATTTTCACTACGTTCCAGATTTTTTATCTTGCCTGCCCCTTGGCAGCTGTGTTGTTTTTACCCTTAGCGCCCTTTCGGGTTTTCACCAAGTCCGCTACATGTCTGCTGTTTTTACTCGAGCCACCCTTTCGGGTTTTCAAGTCGCCCTTTTGCTTAGGCATGTTTCTCTCTCTTTCTTTTTTTTTTGTTGTTTTTTTGTTCAAAGTACCAGAGGAGACGGAGAGGTTTCCTTCATAGCTGGCCGAATGGTTACCCTCCGTTCCTTGTCTTCGATCACAATCGTAAGCTATTTTATGTCGGTTGGATGATTTGGGGATGACCTTATTTTCTTGTCTTTTTGTCTTCTTTTTGGGATTTTCTGTCTTTCCTCCTCTTTTTTTTCTCCTTCTTTTTCTTTGTTTCTTCTTCTTTTTGTGGTTTTTTTTATAGGAGAAATGACAGATATATATATATAGGTCTGGGAGAAATGATGGGTACTCTTTAGTGAGAGAAGTGGTGGGTATATTTTTTTGCTTTTGACGGACGAAGGGTGCTTTTCTCTTCTTTTTTTTATTTTAATTAGGGGAAGTGATGGGTACAGCTTTGCGATTGTAATCATTGACAAGGTTAGGTATGGTTACCCGTAATAGATCTTCACGTTGTCAGCGTTAATGGGCTCCGGAAGATCTTCTCCTCTCAGACTAGTGACCTGAAAAGCGCCTCCTGGAAGTACCTCCTGAATAATCAGTGGTCCATCCCACGAGGGTTTGAACTTTTCTCTGGGATCTAGCAAGTACGGCAGTAGGATACGCTTCATGACCATGTCACCGACTTTGAAACTTCTTTTTCAGACCCTCTTGTTGTAGGCCCGGGCGATCCTTCTTTGGTAGCATTGCGAGTGGCTTAGCGCACGCATGCGCTTTTCGTCTGCCGGATGTAGATGATTGTATCTCACGTGTTGCCACTCGCCCTCTTTGTAAGACCCGTATCCTAGTCCGTACTGTTCCGTCGACTACAGCGATCCTTTCCGTCGAAGTCCGACAATCCACGACTGATAACCGACGATGCGCACGACCGTAAGTCGTATCCTTTAGATTCGAGTCAGTTTAATCCGAGACCTGTATCATTGCGACCGCACCGTCGCCGCGGTTCCAACGCCGTGACTCACACACCGATCCGATACCCTGACCAGAAGACGTGAGTTGGCGTTTATTTCGAAGAAACGCCGCGCTTTCTCGATCCCAAGAGAATCTCTACACAATGTCAAATCAATCCCATCAATCAATCAATCACATCAATCAATCAATCACTTCAATGTCAAGTACAAACAACCCATGCTTTCTCTCTCCAAAGTCAACTCTTTCTTACCCTCTCTCTTACACCACCATACATGTCAAGTACACATCACACATCACTCACCCTTTCACCCATCACACCCATCACCTCTCCTTATCTCTCTCTTTCCATTCACATTTTTCAAGCAACCCCAAAGGAAAAAATATCCCACGTTGGGAGCTCTTCCATGAGAGAAAACAAGCAAGTGTGAGGCCCACCTTTTCCATTCCAAAACCCTTCATCCTAGCCATCCATTTCTCATCTCCACCATCAAAGAGGAGCACAAGGAGATAGGCATTCCAACGGACCAAGGAGATCGCTAAGTGGGTGCTCCTATAGGCTAGTTTTCATATTTTTATGATGGGCCAAGTGAGGCCCACCGATTAATGGTGTGGATCTTACTTTGGATCCTAAGATGTGGCCGATGGCCCACCTTGATTATCAATATCATTCCATGATGGGGCCATTCTCCATGGACCCCATCATGATGTTTACTTTCCTAGCTTGAATAGAGGTCATAGAGACTGTTCATTTTGGGTGGAGAGGGATCTCCACCGTTGATCTTTGATTTGGAGTGTCCATATGCAATAGGACCCATTGATGTATGATTGGATGCTTATAAGGGAGGGCTCATAGTGGCGGAGCCCTCCATCATGCGTGTCCCATTTCTCTCTGTATCTCTCTTTCTCCCTCTCCTTTATTTATTTATTTATTTACCTTTGTGTATGATGAGGTGGCCATGTGACCCACCCGGATGGACCCCACCATGAAATAAGTATTTTATCCAAGCCGACTGTGGATGGGGCCCATCTTATATGTGTTGAACTCACACCATCCATCATGTGGTGGCCCACCTAAACAAGGCCCACCTTAACTATATTGCTAAGCCCAAAAACGTCCAGCGTCTGGCGTTGGTGGAAAGGAAAACACAAATATAAGCCTTGTTCCAAGGCTATTTGGGTGAGCCGTTGGTGTAGGCCCCACCTTGACGTATGTACTCAATCCAAGCCGTCCATCCCCTTTTTCACCTCATTTTAGGCGTTGAGCCAAGATATGAGGTTAATCTGACCCTCAGGTGGGCCATAGCATAGCAAACGACGATTTTCACCGTTTAAAACTTCTTTGACATTTCTGTACACCGAAAAATGCCTGATATTAGGCTTGATGGATTGGCTATGGACCGTGGAATCCGATGGCAGGGTCGGATTTCCATATTGCGGACCCCACACGTGAAAAACCTTAGAATTAAAGGAGTTTCAAAAAAAAAAACAAATAAAAGCAGCATGCTGCTGCTGTCTCTCTGACAAAGGACGCTGGCGTCCTGGCATGAAAGGGCAGGGACCCACGGCTCCAGCCGTGGGCCCCACCATGATGTATATTTTGTATCCACACCGCCCATTTGGTGGGCCACTGCATAAAGTGGGCCCCCTCCAAAAATCAGCCCAATCCAGTACTCAGGCGGCCCACATCATAAGAAACAGTGGGAATGAACGTTTACCATTGAAGCCCTTTTTGGGACAGCAGAAGTTCTGGATCAAGCTGAAATTTATTTCTCCCCTTCGTCCAGGCCTGTCCAACCTTATGAACGGACTGGATCGAAGATAAACGCTATGGTGGGCCTCACATAGAGCCCGCAGTGATGTATGTGTCTTGCTACCACCGTCCGCCTGGACGGTGGTACCCACGGTGATGTATCTGTTTAAAGCCCCACCGTCCAGATGACGGGTGGGCGTGTGTGTACGTGCATGTGTGTGTGCATGCGTGTGTGAGAGTGCACGTGTGTGCATGTGTGTGTGAGTGTGCACATGTGTGTGAGCGTGTGTGTGAGAGTGTATGTGTGTATATGTGTATATATATGTATATATATATATATATATATATATATTATATATATATATTATATATATATATATATATTATATATATATATTATATATATATATATATTGTATTATATATGGTGGGCCCTTATAAAACCTACCGTGATGCACGTATTGCATCCAATCTGTCCATCCTTTTTAAAAGCTCGTTTTATGAGTATGAGCCAAAGAATGAGTCAGATTCAGTGGATCCCACCTTGGTTTATATAAGGCCCAAGTGTTTTAAGCCCACCTTATCATATTTTTGGCCGTTATTGAGGCCCACCTTGATGTGTATTTGTGGCCATTGTTGAGGCCCACCTTGATATATACATAAGGCCCAAGTGATTCGGCCCATTTGAGGTATTTAAAGGCCCATGAGTTATGGCCCATTGCAATGTACATAAGGCCCACTAATGCGGCCCACTTGATTTATATAAGGCCCATATGAGATGACCCATTTGATGTATCTGAGGACTATGGGTCGAGGCCTAATGAGATGTATATTGGTCCATTGCAATGTGTGATTCCCCCATGGTTTGTGTAATAATGTTTTATAGCAGGTTATGCCTTGGGAGAAATGTTGGTTTGACGTCCACGTTGTAAAAATAATGTTGGTTAAATGTCCGCATTATAAATCTCCCTAGGGCCCATTAGTAGGCCCACATTTGTTAATAGTTCACCACTTTATAACATGCTTAGTATAGCTCCATGATTCATACCCATACGCATCATTTGTATGCTTGATATAAGGAATGTTTGATCATAACATAAGCCGTTGGACTGAGACATTTACGGGACTCCTTATGAGACGGAGCGCCCCACATGATCGCATGGTATGCGTGAGATTGTTGCATGATTGTACGGTATGACTCATGCATCTCGCATATATGTAACTTGATCACTGCACGCCCTAGCGACATCAGGGCCGTGGCTCCACAGGCACATCGTGGATGACCGTATCGGATACCGAAAATACTTTGTTCTAGCACTGTGGGCACTTAGGATATCCTTGGGTGAGAGTCCCAGAACCTTTTTGGTATCAGGAGATGCTCCAACGTCTAGACCGAGTGGATACACGAGCGCCCGAGTGCCAAATACCAGTAGGTCGCGTCTTCCACTGTGTCGTGGTCAGTTGGAAAGGGGTGTGGCCTTATCCGCCTGAGTGAGGGGGCTATAAGGTAGGCTGAGTTTGACCAGGTCGCAAATGTGTCCGCTATCGACAAGCCGGGTAGGTATTGGCAGACTACTGGTCAGGCGGATAGTGTAGTCTCTTCCACTTGCTTGACTGTGCAGCTAGGGAGGAGGCAGTCAGTGTGAGGTGTATTGGACCCCGGTGATATCCAGAGAGGAACTGTACTGATATGTGAACATGATGAGGACTGACATGCTTGTATTGCATCTCACATATGGCATTCGGCTACGTAGGTCTTGCATTGCGTCGGTGTGGCCGATAGCATTTATGTTTCGCATCGCATGGCCTTGGTATGGCCGATATCATTCATGCCTTACATTACATAGTTCTGGTACAGCTGATAGCATTCATGAACTTACCACATATTTCCGCATTACTCTGATATTGTACACTTGGCGTTTGCCTTGTACACACACTTACACCACCCTCTAAGCTTTTGTAAGCTTATGCACGACCGTTGCGTGCAGGTAGCGTTGGACAGCAGCCGCGCTGAGGCAGGAGCGCGTATCAGATCTTTTTTTAGAGCTTCTTGATCACCTTGTATTTCCCTTTCTGCATTGTACTTAAAAGTTTTTGATATAGTGGATATGTGGTGATGTTGTTTTGTGACTTGGTTATGCTTTTGGTTATGCTCCATTACATTACAAAAAAAAATTCATACTGAAAATCCTCTTTGTAGGATCCCAGGATCGGAATCTGGTATGTGAGCATCGGAATCCGAGAATGGGGTACTACGGAGGCTGTCGGCGCCGGATTCGGCGATCAGAAATTTTGTGAGCCTGGTTTCCGAGTTTGGGGTGTGACACTCTCCAACTTCACTCTCCAGCAATACTCGGAGTGATGGAATTTCGACTTCGACTGGTAGCACTGCTTCCATTCCGTATGCGAGTTCGTATGGGGTTGTGCCTGTAGTAGACCATACAGACCTCCGATAAGCCCAGAGTGCGTATGGGAACATTTCTGACCAATCGCGATACGTTTTGACCATTTTCTCCAGTATGTGGATGATAGTCTTGTTTGTATCTTCGACCCCACCATTCATTTGAGGACGGTAGGGGCTTGACCGATAACGTTGAATCTTGAATTTATCGAGAAAATCGTCCATCCTTTTATTGACGAACGAAGTCCCGTTGTCTGTAATAATGGCATGAGGATATTGTTCTTTATAAACTTGATTACGTGAAATACTGCGATGGTGGTGTAGGATGCTACCTCTATCCATTTGGTGAAGTAATCTACTGCCACCAGGATATACTCATGCCTGTTTGAAGCTCTGGGGTTGACCTTTCCGATGATATCAAGTCCCCATATAGAGAAGGGTCATAGTGTCGTTAGGTTGTAGAGTTCGGAAGTAGGCGCATGGATCTGGTTCGCATGTTCCTGACACTTGAAGCATTTTCTTACGTGTTTGCAGCAACTTGTCTCCATCGTTAGACAATAGTAATCGAGCCGTAGGATCTTCTTGGCCATCATATGTCCGTTCATGTGTGGGCCGTATAATCCTTCGTGGATTTTTGACATGATATGTGTTGCTTCTGTTTCAACGACGCAACGGAGAAGGACTTGATTGAAGGATCTCTTGTAGAGGGTGCCCCCTGTGATCGTGAACTGGGCCGCTAACCGTTGGATGGTGCGATGATCAGTTGACATCGCTCCTTCTGGGTACTTTTGATGCTCGAGATACTTCTTAATGTCTGTGTACCACGGCTAATCATTCAGAGAGGTTTCGGCTTCGTCGATCTGTAGGCAGAACGCGGGTTCTTCCTAGAGTTCGACGGTGAGTTCCCATTCAGCTACTCATTTTAGGATTTCCAGCATCGAGGCAAGGGTAGCCAGAGCATCCGCGAATTGGTTCTTGGCTCGGGGCATGTAAGAGAATGTGATCTCTTCAAACTCCTCGGTCAGATTCTCCAGATAGACGTGATAAGGGATCAGCTTTTCATCCTTAGTCTTCTAGTCGTCATTCGTCTGATTGATGATGAGTTGTGAGTCTCCGAAGACTCATAACTTCTTCACGTTAAGGATTATGGCTTCTCTTAGACCAGCAATACATGCTTCATACTCAGCCACGTTGTTGGTACATTGGAACGCCAACCACCTAGAGATGGGAATTAGGACGTCGTCAGGAGAGTAGAGTATTGCCCCTACCCCACTCCCTTTTGAATTTGCAGGTCCATTGAAGAAAAGTGTCCACTCTCCTGCCTTTCTTTCTTCTTCTTCCTCGATTAGGAGGATGTCCTCGTCAAGGAAGAAGGTCTTCAGTGCTTGGTAATCTGGCAGAGAGTGTGATGCTAAATGGTCAGCCAATGCTTGCCCCTTAATTACTTTCTAAGTGACATAGGTGATGTCAAACTCAGAAAGCAGCAGTTACCATTTTGCGATCCTGCCTGTTAGTGTCGGTTTCTCAAATAAGTACTTTAACGGGTCCATGCGATAGAGCAGAAGGATTGGGTGAGCGATCATGTATTATCATAACCGTTGCGATGCCCAGACTAGGGCGACACATGTTTTCTCTAAGCTGGAGTATTTGGCTTCATAGCTTGTGAACCGTCGGCCTAGATAGTAGATCGCTTGTTCCTTTCTTCCTGTATCGTCGTGTTAGCCAAGAACGCATCTGATTGCTTCCGCTGCAACAGAGATGTACAGCATTAGGGGCCTACCTGGGGTAGGTGGCATGAGCACTGGGGGATTTAACATGTACTTCTTGATCTTGTCAAAAGCCGTTTGACAGTCATCGTTCCATTCCTTTGGTGAGTTCTTCCTTAAAAGCTTGAATATGGGCTCACAGATGGGTATGAGTTGTGCGATGAATCGACTGATGTACTGGATCCTTCCGAGGAAACCCCGAATCTCTTTTTCTGTACTGGGCAGTGGCATCTCGATGATTACCTTGGTCTTGGTCTCATCCACTCGGATGTCATCTTCACTGACGATGAAGCCTAACAGCTTTCCTCTAGTTGCGCCGAAGACACACTTTTACGGGTTGAGGCGGAGCTTGAACTTTTCTAGCCTATCGAAAAGTTTTTTGAGGTCTTCAAAATGTTCTTCGATTATGCGAGATTTGACGATCATGTCATCCACATAGACTTCCATTTCCTTATTTATCATGTCGTGGAACAAGGCAGTCATGGCTCGCTGATATGTAGCTCCTGCGTTCTTCAGCCCAAAGGGCATAAACCGGTAATAGAAGTTTCCCCATGGTGTGATGAAAGAAGTCCTCTCACGATCTTCGACGGCCATCTTGATTTGATTGTAGCCGGAGAAGCCATCCATGAAGGAGAAGATCTTATGTCCAGCAGTGTTATCTACTAGTGTATCGATGTGAGGCAGAGGGAAATCGTCTTTAGGACTTGCTTTGTTGAGGTCCCTAAAATCGATGCACATCATGAAGTTTCCATCCTTCTTTGGAACTGGTACGATATTTACGAGTCATTTCGGATAGTTGGAGGCTACCAGGAATCCCGCATTATATTGCTTGATGACTTCATCATGGACCTTCAGGGCCCATTCTATCTTCATTCTTCGTAGCTTCTGCTTGATAGGCTTCATGTCTGGCTTTGTTGGAAAGTGGTGTACTACCAGATCTTCATCGAGCCTTGACATATCTGCATAAGAGAAAGCAAAGTTGGACAACATCGGTCTCAAGAATTCCATCATCCTTTGCTTGTATTCTGGAGACAGTGATCTACCGATGCGCACTTCTCTAGGGAGTTTTGGTGATCCCAAGTTCACAACTTCGAAATTGTTTGCTATAATGTTGGCCTTTGTTTCGAGCCTTTCAAGGGAATCCTCAAGTTCGAGAGTTGTATCATCATTTCCCTCATCCTGGGCTTCATCCAAACCCATAAGCTCGAAGTCTAACTCTAGATCAAAATCATATGAGTCAACCTTGAACTCTGGCACTGTGAATGATATGTTTGGCACAGTGAGTTTTAAAGGATTTACTGTTGTTTTTTATTTTTGAAGATTTTCTGATGTTTTGTAATTTTGAGAAATATTTGGTGTTTTTGTGTTTTTTGAAATATCTGTTGTTTTTGTGTTTTGAATGTTTTCTGAGTTTTTTGGTGTTTCCAAGGGATCCCGAACAGGACGGTGTTGCAAATCATGATTGATCCTGTCATGATTGGGGGTACCAATTGCTATTTACATCGACATTTTTTTTTTGGGGGCTGACATCCGTGGATGGTTTACCGGCCGATTCAATCGTCAGAGGGATGGTTGTCCAGCTTGGTTCTTTCCCCTTTTCAATCATGTTGCTCTGCTCTATTTGTACTTGTGGGTCATCCATCCCGATGACCATGATGTCTGCAGGACCGGGTTCAGTGTCGGAGTCTGATTCGATCTCTTCACTCAGAAGTTGGAGTTCTTCAGGCTCCTCAGGTCCACATTGTGGTGGGATATTGATGTCTGTCCAATCAAGGGAAGGCCACTTCCCTTTCTCGATCCAATGGATGGGCTACTTCTGCCCCTTTGTTGCTGTGTTGTTGGTGGGGATGGGTGTCGCCCCACTCTCGCCTGGGTGACTTGTAGTGGGCATTCCTGGTCCTGGATCCTCTATGGGTGGCCCTGGCTCCGTGCCCCTAGCTTCATGTGATAGGTCCAGGGGTTTTGCCCCTGACATTGAGTGTGTTTTTGATGCCCTGAGGATCTTATCCCATCGTATTGGCGGCCAAATGGATTCTCGCTGGAATGTTCTGTTAGTTTGAGGTACTGGAGGTGGTCCTCAAGAGAGATCATCGTGTCACCAAAGACCGTCCCAACCTTAACAAACTTGATGGGTGTGTACTTAAACGATTGCCTCTTTTTTTACCTTACGGCCTGATCTTCCGACATCGGTTGATATCTCAGTCCCTGCCTTTGCTCGTTGGCACGAGGTGGCTTACTATCATACCTTTCTCATGGAACTTGGTACAGTAATTCAAGATTAGCCATTTAGCAGGAGGGATGACATATTTGACTGCGAGTGGGTATGAGTTGGCAATGGAGTTCACAATTTTGAACTCAAAACTATGATATGATATGTCACCCTCCGCGTGTTGGACGTCAATCACAGGAATGTTAGTTTCTGGGGTATTGACAGCCACTGGTAAAATGATTTCCTGCTCGGCCAACGCTGAGATGATCCTTTGATGGAGAGTGGATGCGAAGGCTCCAACAGCAAGAGCCATGGCCGTCCCAACAGAAGGTTGAATGAGGCAGGAATGTCAATGATCTGAAATATGACAAGAGTCATGTCTGGTCTGATTTGTAACTCAATGTCTATAAGACCTGTACCCTAGCCCGTATTGTTTTGTAAACTTCTGTGGTCCTACCGGTCGAATTCTGGCGACCTGCGATCTGTTATCGGCAGTTACGCGCAACCTTGAGTCATGTCTCATATTCCGGAGTCGGCTCAACCCGAGACTTATACCCTAGTAACCGCGCAGTCGTCGCGGTTTCGATGCTGCATCTTGCGCGCAGAGGCGATACCCGGGCCAGGAGATGGGGCCCGCGTTCAGTTCGAAGAAAAACACCGCGCATTTGCAAACCCAAGAAAGATTTCAACTCATGTCCCATCAGTCTCATCAATCACACCTCATGTCAAATACACATCACCCCATCCCCCAACAACGCCTAAAGTCAACACTCTCTTACACAAAGTATACCCATCACTCACTTTACCCATCACCCCATCACTTACCCATCCCTCTCTCTCTTACAACCACTCTCTCTCATCTCTCTCTCCCTAATTCTCCAAGCAACCCACGTCCAAACTTCCATGGGAGAGAGTTTGTGTGACCCACTTCCTACCTCCCATCTCCACCATCCAAAGAACATCTCGACCGTTGGAATCGCCCCCTTAGAGCTCTAGATCGTATTGGCGGAAGAAGGAAGAAGAGATCAAAGGTGGGTGTTCCTTCTCTCTCTCTCTCTCTCTCTCTCTCTCTCTCTCTCTCTCTCTCTCTCTCTCTCTCTCTCTCTCTCTCTCTCTCTCTCTCTCTCTCTCTCTTGTGTGATGGCATGGCCCACTTAATCCAGGCCGTCCGTTCGTGAGGCCCACCTTGCTGCCTGTCCGATGAGACAGGCATGGATGAAGGAAAACCCAAATTTCAGTTGATTGGTGGGCCACCGCACAGACCCACCTTGATGTATTTTTATCCATGCCATCCGCACATGGGCCCAACTTTGAGGTGTGTGTTGTATACACCGTTCATCCATGAGGGGCATATCTGGAGGGACGTGATCCAGACCGTCCGTTATAAGGACATCCAAACCCCCCTGACGCTGGAGACCTTCAAAACAACAAAAAGGAGGAGTAATATAATAATAATATTTATATATATCATTATGGTGGCCCCATGTGGGACCTCACCTGGATGAAACTGTTTTCATCCGGACCGTCCAAACGGTGGGGCCGACCAAACATGACGTAGGTGTTTATTTCAACGCCGTCCATCCACCGTCCAGTGTCTAGACTCTGGACATGGTGGACTGGGTATAATATTTTATAATATATTTATATTATATAAAAAAATATATTAATAATATATTATATATGTTATAAAATATTGATATATGGTGGGCCCTACGTGGGACCCACCTATCTGGGATGTCGATTGAATGCTTTAACATACACGAGCTATAAGGTGTAATTGACGTCAGCTAGTTTTGGTGGGCCACACCTTGATGTACGCGTGTATTTGCACTGTCCAGTAGATCTGGACGGTGGAGATTTGCCCACCTTGATGAATCTATTAATCTGCACCGTCCAACGTTTCTGGACGATGGCAAAATTCCTGGCCAGCTCCTTCACACGCTGGTGGGTCCACACGTGTGGACCCTTGATGTGTGAGGCCCTGATTACCCACCGTGATGTATGTGTCTTGCATCCACACCGTCCAATCCAAATGGACGGTGGTTGCTGGACCTGGCAGGCTACAGGTGTTGTTGGTGTTGTTTATATTATATATAATATAATTTGTAAACATCTGATCAGATGGTATTAATATATATATATATATATATATATATATGTGTGTGTGTGTGTGTGTGTGTGTGTATCATGTATGGTGGGCCCACGTGGGAACCCACCTTGCTGTATGTGGCCTACGGTGGGATCTGGACGTGAGAAATCCAAACCGTCCGTCCATTTCATCTCGTGGGCCACACGTGTGGACCCACAATGAGGTATGGGTTTTATCCAAGCTGTCCCATTGTAGGACCCCACCTTAATACATGTATCGTATTGACGTCGTCCATCTGTGTTAGGCAGTTTGGACGGTGTTGTGTTGCCCCGATGCATTTGTTCATCTACACCGTCCAGATGATCTGGACGGTGTTGGACGTGTTTGAGCGGTGATAAGGACTCCACCATGATGTATGTATCTTATGTCCATACCGTTCTTCTACCAGTCCCACCTCGATGGATGTAATTCATCCACACCGCCTGACCATGTCATAGGGCCCACCTGTAATGTGTATTCAAGACCCACTTGATGTATATAAGGCCCATTAGTGTGGCCCATTGATGAGGCCCGACTTGCTGTACATGAGGCCCATTATGATGTGTATTAGGCCCTTATCGTGCGGCCCATTGTGACGTGTATTAGGCCCACGACGCGTGACCCATTTGATGTATTCGAGACCCAGATACGTAGCCCATTTGATGCATACGAGACCCATGTGTATGGCCCACTATTGTGTATTTGGGGTCCATGGGTTGTGGCCCATTGTGATGTATTCGAGGCCCATGGCCAAGGCCCAATGCGATGTATGTGTGGCCATTACGTTGTGTATGAATCCCTTATGTGGGCCACTCCTTGGGAGCAATGTTGGTTATATGTCCACATTGATGGGCAATGATGGTTAGATGTCCTCATTGTGACCTTTCCTTAAGCCTTGTTAGGCCCATTTTTACCAATTCTGATTGACATGACCGATTTGCCGATTCTGATTATCGATTAACTCCGATTGTCGTGACCGATTGCCGATTCTGATTGACGTGACCGATTTACCAATTCTGATTATCGATTGACTCCGATTGTCTTGACAGATTACCGATTTCGATTGACGTGACCGGTTTGCCAATTCTGATTATCGATCGACTCCGATTGTCGTGACTGATTGCTGATTCTGATTGACGTGACCGATTTGTCGATTCTGATTATCGATCGATTCCGATTGTCGTGACCGATTGCCGATTCCGATTGACGTGACCGATTTGCCGATTCTGATTATCGATTGACTCCGATTGTCGTGACAGATTACCGATTCTGATTGGCGTGACCGAATTACCGATTCTGATTATCGACCGATCCCGATTGGCGTGACCGACTGCCGATTTCAATTGACATGACCGATTTGTTATCGATCGATTCCGATTGTCGTGACCGATTGCTGATTCCGATTGACATGATCGATTTGCAGATTCCGATTGACGTGACCGATTTGCCGATTCTGATTATCGATCGACTCCGATTATCGTGACCGATTGTCGATTCTGATTGACGTGACCGATTTGCCGATTCTGATTATCAATCGATTTCGATTGTCGTGACCGATTGCCGATTAGCTATCGAGGCTGATTATCATGACCGATTACCGATTTCTGATTGTCGTGGCCGATTTGCCAATTCCGATTGTCGTGGTCGATTGCTGATTTCGATTGACTTGGCCGATTTGCCGATTTCGATTGTCGAGGCTGATTATCGATGTCGATGCTGATTGTTGATTCCGACTCCGATTGTAGAGGCCGATTCCGATTCTGACTATCGAGGTCGATTCTGATTTGTCAAGGCCGATCGTAGAGGCCGATTCTGATTGTCGAGGCCGAGTATCGAGGTCGATTCCGAGTGTCGATTCTGATTGTTGAGGCCAACCTCGATTGTCGAGGCCGATTTCGATTGCCATGGCCGATTGTCGTGACCTATATGATGTACATACGACTCCTAGTTGAGGCCCATTGTGACACGTATTAGGCCCATGATGCATGGCCCATTGGATTTATTCAAGACCCATGTGTAGGGCCCACATGTCATGTATTTTAGGCCCATGGGCAAGGCCCATTGTGATGTATTCATGGCCCATGGGTAAGCCTCATTATGATGTATTCATGGCCCATGGGCAAGGCCCATTGTGATGTATTCATGGCCTAGGGGCAGGGCCCATTGTGATATGGATTAGGCCCATGAGTAGGGTCCACCTGTTGTGTATATGTGGCCATTGAGCAAGGCCCATCGTGTTGTATATAGGCCCTTGTGTGAGGCATGGGTCCATTGTATGTTTAGCTATATGTGGTCATTCCTTGAGGGCAATGTTAGTTAAATGTCCACATTGTCGAGGCCGATTGTTAATGCCAATTATTGGTACCGGTTATGAGTATGTGACAGCATAGCATCATAATATATGCCCATACGCATCATCTGCATGTTTGTTATGAGATGTGATTGACCATTGCATATGTCATAGGGCAGGTTGTTCATAGGGCTCCCTGATAGGCAGAGTTGCCCCACATGAGAGCATAACATACACAGGATTTATGCATAATTAGACTGTGTGACTCATGCATCTCGCATTTGTGTGACATGACCACCATACGCCCTAGCGACATCAAGGCCATAGCCTCCACAGGTATTTCGTAGATGGCCAGATGGGACACCGAAAATCTGTTCTACCGCTATAGATATCCTTGGGTGAAAGTCCCAAAACCGTCTTGGTTCCAGAGGTTGCTCCAACGTCTAGACCGAGTGGATGCATGAGCGCATGAGGGCCGTATACCATTAAGTCTCGTCTCCCACTGTGTCGTGGTCAGTTGGAAGGGGGTATGGCCTTACCTGCCCGAGAGGAGGGGGCAATGCTAGGCTGAGTCTGACCAGCTCGAGGAATGGGTCCGCTATCGACGAGTCGGGCCCGATATTGGCAGGCGGATAGTGAGGTCTCTTCCATTCACCTTATTGCGCGCGATGGGGCAGCAATCTGGTTTGGAGTGTAATAGACCCCAGTGATTTCTCAAAGAGGAACCGTACTGATATGTGGACTTATTGAGTAGGAGTTGCATGCTCATTCATTCATTCATTCACTATCCACTCGGGCTGCTGGTGCGCAATTAATTGTTGTGTACCTTCGTTATGGCAAGGATTTCGGTTGGGCACGCGACTAACCTGAGATCAGGAGTTTACCACATTGAGTTTGACTATCCAAATTTAGGTATGGGACTGGTTTGGATAGAAGTCCCTTATGGTGGACCCCGTAGCCTGCGATACTACATACTATCATCTTGACTTCACACTTCAGCATGGTCATTTCATTCGCACCGCATATTGCATTACATCTGCGGCATATTGCATCTTGTGTTATTGTGTTTCTGCATTTATATGGTCTAGATACGGTTGATGCTATTCATGGACTCATCAGGAACTTCATACTGCATCACATCCTCAACATCTGATATCTGGCTCTTTGTGACTCCTCGTTTGTATAGTTGTTCTATATTGCATATTCTGATATTGATTGACTCATGGAATTGTCCATATTTCTGCTTACTTTGTTATCATATGATTTATGATTTGTCAGTATTCCTATTACTCTGAAAATTCATGATCTTGTTAATATTTCTACTTATTTCCGGTATTGTATGATGACAGCATTGTATTGAATACTTGGCACTTACCTTGTGCACACACTTACAACACCCTCTAAGCTTTCTATAAGCTTATGCACGATAGATGCGTGCAGGTGATGTTAGGTTGCAGCGGTGTTGAGTTTGGAGCATGCAGCGGTCTTCTGGAGCTTCGATTTTTTATATATGTATTTCCCTTTCTGCATTGTATTCAAATGATTATATTAGTGGATATGTGATGATAATGTTGCATTTATGATTTGGGTATACTTGTGGTTATGCTTATTACGAGTTAAATGTACAAAAAAAAATCCTCCTTGTAGGATCCCAGGATCGAAAATCTGGCGTATGAACGTTAGGAGCTGAGAATGAGGTACTACGGAGGCTGTCGACACCAGATTCGGCGATCGGGATTCCTGCGAATCCGATTTCTGGGTTTGGAGGGTGACAATGTTTATTTCCACCTCTACTTGCCTTCGAGAGTTATCGAAGGCTCTGACACTCATAGTGATGGACCTGAAAGAAGATGATTCAATCTTTAAACATTCGGTAGTCCTTAAAGGGCAAACATTTAGGCTTGATCCGTTGTCAATGAGTACGAGTGGTACTTTGACATTCTTGTAACGGACGGCTATGTTAAGTGAGTGCCCATGTTTGCAACCTTCAGGTGGTAATTCATCATCAGAAAAGTGAGAGTTCGTGGTGCGAAGAGTTGTCCGATCATACTTGCCACCATTTTAAGAGGTACATCAGGAGAGATGTGTGCATCGTTCAGAGTCTTCGCAAAGATTTTTCGATGCGATCTGGATGTACACAAGAGTTCTCATATGGAAATTTGTGCGGGAATGGATTTGAGCTGAGTTGTTATGTCGTAGGCAGCATCGGTTTTGTGGGTTGTTCTCGACAAAGTTCCCCTGCTTTCTTTTGGATTCTGAGTATCTCTCCTGAAATACCAACTATTGTTGCCCACTTCGGCGCATTGTGGATAGTGCCATGGGACTGCTTTCGTGTTGTAGGAGGGAACCATCCTCCATTCCAGGTATATCACCGAATCCTAAGGCTACGGATTCGTTACTAGAACCATTTGTGGTGGACTTGATGATTTCCCCTGGAGTATGACTGGATCCTAAGGGGATTTGACAGTGGGGTTTTTCCTCTCCTCTTGATGTGTACTTTGTGAAGGAGGGATCCTCTGGGCATGTGTCAGTTGGTGAGGCATTAGAAAACTTGGGGATTGGACCGGGGGTGCCCCTTGCAAGGTTAACGGGGCTAGATCAAGGAGGCTTATCAGAAGAATGAGGGGTTCAAAATTCGACTTGTTTGGATATGTTGGGGATGGGGCTGGACATTCCCCTTGGAGAGAGAGAGATAGAGAGAGAGAGGTTGAGAATGTGACCTGGTGGGCGTTGTTAATGCCCTTTGGAGGATGAGAGGTGGTGTTGTTGGTGTCACCTCGAGGATGAGAGGTGGTGTTGTTGGTGCTGCCTCGAGGATGAGAGGTGGTCCAGGCGAAGGCACCTGTCGGTATCCCCATGTCCGATTTGCTGTATCGGGCATGATTGCTTGTATGGAGTGATGTGGAACGCTCTTTCTCAATGTTGTTAACGGTAGAGGTGCCAGATGTGCTGGGTCCTGCTTGATGCGATGACAAAGGATTCTGAGGAATGTTGGCCTGAGTGGTGCTACCGGCCTGTGGGGTGATCGCGATTTTCTGACTTTCGATCAGATCTTGGACTGCGTGCTTCAAGGCGAAACAGTGGTCTGTTAGATGACCAGGAGCCTGGTGATATGCACAATATTGATTTTCATTGTATCCTGGTGGCAGGGGATTTGGCGGAAGTCGCGGTTGGAGTGGCGTCAGGAGTTGCCTTTGCATCAACATTGTCAGGACCTGACTGTACGTTTGTGCGAGGGGGTGAACTTCCTACCCAACATGGCTTGCCTATATGAATTTTGCACATTTCGCTTGGGCTATTGTGGTTGCGGTTGAGGCGGCTGCGCCTGATCCCTATTGGGTTTGCTCTGCTTGGTATTGCCTGTTTTGTTGTGACTCTGGTGGCAGAGCATACTGGTTTCCTTGAGTATTGGTGACGATATTGTTGACTTCGGTGGTACGTTGCACGGGAGCAGTGTCGTTTCCATTCACATATCCAATGGGTTCCCCTCCCGACTTCTACTGCTCTCCAACTCGGATGAGCTGGGAGAATTTTATATATGGGTATGAGATCAGGTATCCTGAGATGTTTGGATTCACCGAATGGACAATCATGGATATCTATTCCTCATCATCAATGGGGCTTCTCATTTGGGCTACCATGGCCTGCCATTGTCCCACATACGCTGACCATGATTCGTCGCTTTTTTGTCTCAAGGCAGCCAGATCGGCTCTTCTCGGAGACATGTTCAGATTATAGGAAAATTTATCAATGAATGCTTAGGAGAGTCTTTCCTAAGTCTTAATCTGATGGTTGTCCAACGAGGTATACCAGTCCAAGGCATCGCCCTTGAGGGATTTCTAGAAAAGCTATATCAAGGCTCCATCATTCCTGGCTATTGCATTGAGTTCCCCACAAAAGGCTTTTAGATGTGTTGTGGGGCATCCGCTACCGTCGTATCTTTTAGATTTTGGTACCTCAAAGTTTGGAGGCACCCGAGCATCCGGAAAGGGACACAAATCCCTGAACTTAGTGGATGGGAGATCCACTCCTTGCTGCCTCTGCAGTTGATTTTGTACCATTTACAGTTGTTCCCATATTTCATCTATTTCAATTTTGTGGGGTTGCGTATATCTTCTGCCTTATTGTAGGGCTTGTGTTGCTTCCTCCTCGTAAGGGTCAAGTTCTTCAACCCTTTGATTTCCAAGAATTGGGGGGTTGTTGGAAAGAAGATGGACTCCCAGTGGCGGGAGGTAATTGAAATTGAACTCCACTCCCTTTTGGGGGACGGTGTGATGTGCGGAAATGGCTCCCGCTCAGGGTATCTGCCAATTCCGGAATGTTGCTCTCGTTAGGGGGAGTATGTTGGACTCGAGACTGACTCCCTTCGTGGGCATCCGCCAGTTCTTGTCTGTGATTCCCGTTAGGGGGAACTTGTGTTGTAACCTGATTGTTGTGATGTATTGAGTAGTGATGTGTGGGAGGATTGCTCCCGTTTGTTGGTTGTTGTTGTGGTTGTGTTGATTCCTCTGGAAGAGGAATAACAGGATTAACTGGAGGAATGAGGGAGAAAGCGAAAGGAGTTTGTGGGATTGTGATATTTTGGACACTAGGCTGTGTTGCCTGTGTGTTTGATATGGTGCTTGGTATCAGCAAATTAACAACTCCTGTAATGCTTTGAAGTTCTGAGACATCTCATTCAAGGCTGTAGTGACTGGTGAATTTGTTGGAGTTGTTGGTGCCGATGCTGGTACAGGTGTCGGTTCTGATGCTGATGCTTCAGGAGTTGGCGGAGCTGGCGGCTCTTCTTCATGGATAACTAATGCTGCTCGAGATCGAGTAATCATAGCTCGGATTGATGCTCAAAACAAGCATAAGCCAAAGACTGATTTTTTTTAATATATAAATGCAATGATGATGTCCATTGAGATTAAAGTGCCACACACTTTCGAGTCGGGTCTCGACTAGTGGGAGCTAGCAAAAATTCCCAGCGGAGTCGCCATTTTGTGAACACTGAAAATCAATGCCCACACTGATTTAAATGTTTCTTGTTTGAAAGGTGGGAGTTAGTAGGCTAATTTGTAAGTGTTGGAGTCGCCACTAGCCAATTAATCTCAGAATCCCATAGTCGGCTAGAACCCAGAAATATGTAAGGTTGGAGAAATTCGAAGACTCTCCTACCTTAGATTGACTCCTGGTCTACGATCCGGGATTCCGGGTAAGGGACTTCGGTTACAAAGAGGGAAGGTGTTAGACTCCCTCTCTATCCGTACAAATATATGGTCTCTACTTGGTGTGGTAAGGCAACCTCAAGGGTTGAATGATGTAGTCGAAGTAGGACTAGGTACATGTGGATTTCTGATGTAACAAGATCTGAGATTTCAGCAGGCCACAGAGCATACGTCCAACAATGTGTTTAGAAGACGGATGTAATGATGCGTATGCAAAAAAGGTAAAGAAAAGTGCACTAAATCACTAGGAATTTCTAATGTGACAGGATCCAATGTATGGCAAGTCATAGAGCACACATTCACTAGCAATCTAGAAGAGCAAAGAGATTGAGAAGGGAATAAATGTCATGATAAGTGCTTCGGTATGAGATGAATGGATCTTTGGCTTGAACTTGAGTTGGCTAGAACATGAGGTATACCATAGTTAATCCGGGCTAAACCTAGGGATTGAGATGGTTGAGGTGAGGCTAAGAGGTGCTAGAAAAATCTGAAATTTAAGGCCTGGGAGCTCCCCCTCACCCTCACTCTCACTCTCTTCTTCTCTCTCCCTCTCTCTCTCTCTCACTTGGAAAGTGGAAGTTGTTGTTGTGAAAATGTGAACAGGAGAGGGCTATTTATAGCCTTCTCCAATGGCAATGTGGTAATTGCTGGGTTTGAAAGGGGTAAATGTTGACATGGCAGTTTGGGATTGGTTGAGGAGAGAGAGATGCCATATGGCACACTCTCATTGGCTCTTGGGAAAATGGTAAATAATGTTGGTTGGAGAGGTAATTTCAAAATAAAGTTGACTTTCGGGCGCAGAGACAACTGTTGCTCGGAGGACACATGCGCCCCATGAGCGGAGGTAATTGGAGTACTGTCGACGGTAGTCAAACTACTGCCCGGGCCGGGCTCGAGCGTCTGGGCCTTGTTTGGTGTACTAGTTCACCTGATGGTCTTCTTTTTAGGTTTTTTTTGCTCAACTGGGTGCATTTCATTCTGATCTGGCTCTAATGGGCTATAAGTTAGGTCGTGGGGTTTTGGGTTCAGATTAGGGTTTGAATTAGGGTTTTAGGTTTGGGTTAGGGTTTTGGGTTTGGATTAGGGTTTGGGTTAGGGTTTTAGGTTTGGATTAGGGTTTTGATTAGGGTTTGGGATTTGGGTTATTGACCATGATCAAATGAGCAGGTGTATTTTTTGGGTAATAATACATCTTAATTTGGACGACAATTTAGACAATTTAATTTGAGTAACATAAATGTCACATATGTAATTTATGATTAACTTATAAGTGCCTGTGTTTCATCCACCAGGCTACGCCAGAGTATCAAAGTTTTTCTCGTCCCTCAAATCATGGAAATCCGTAGCGCAACTTGCATTTCCTGGATAGTATAGCGTATGACGGACGCGGATACTGTACCCCGAGTACTGTCGACGGTAGTCAAACTACCGCCCGGGCCGGGCTCGAGTGTGTGGGCCTTGTTTGGTGTACTAGTTCACCTGATGGTCTTCTTTTTAGGTTTTTTTTTGCTCAACTGGGTGCATTTCATTCTGATCTGGCTCTAATGGGCTATAAGTTAGGTCGTGGGGTTTTGGGTTCAGATTGGGGTTTGGATTAGGGTTTTGGGTTTGGGTTAGGGTTTTGGGTTTGGATTAGGGTTTGGGTTAGGGTTTTAGGTTTGGATTAGGGTTTTGATTAGGGTTTGGGATTTGGGTTATTGACCATGATCCGGATTGTCCTTGCCTTTTCAAGATGTTAGCCTGGGTGGGCTGTCTACACATTGCATTCAGCAATGGTGGTGGACGATGGATGGGAAGTGAAGGGTGCCGCTATGTTGGGACAACATTCCCTTTGCAATTTCTCTTTTATAGGGTTATGAAAAACCCAATAGCCGCCCTCTTTCTTCATCTAATTCCTCCGCTATTTTAATATCAATTTCTTTCAATCTCTCAAAAATTTCTCCTTTTTTAAGGTTTTTTAAAAGCCATTTTGATCCATCTTGATAAAATAATCTTGGTTTTTTCCTCTTTAAAATTAGGATGTTAATCCTAGACTCTTTAATCAGAGGACTTTTATGCGTATGTAATAATATTACTCTCCTTTTATTTATTTTTTTCTCATTCCTTAATTCCATTTATACATTTTGATATATAAATTTATAAGAGGAAAAAAAAAAGACTGAAATAAATATATAGATTATTTATATATTTTAATAAAATAAAAGTAGTAATAAAATATTAATATTTTAAATTTGATTGTTAAAATGGTACTTACCTCAACGCGATTTGTTCCTCACTAGATCGGAGATCCGTTGTTGAATTACTCTGATACCACTAAAAGTTGACCCGGAAGAGAGGGCTTGCAAGATCTGGCGGAATACATGATTTTTGAAACCTTCGTAAAAGTATAATATAAATGGGGTAGGTTCAATGGTCCGCCTAACCACTACTGGAGCAGAGATGTCTAATCACCTTGTTGATTCTTCAATTAAGATGAGCCCATATTATGATCAATGGTTTAGATTGTGTAAGGGATGAACATGATAGAGATATAAGATATGGTACTTACCGTCTCTAGTTTTCTCTTTTGACTCTCAAAAATTACGGGATATATGTTATTTATGAGAGATCCTATCCTTATTTAAAGGAAAGGCTCGGTGAGTTTGGATGAGGCCGAAGGCTATCTGAACTCATAACCACCGAGAGAAAACATGAATCGGTGACTGAGGAAACTCTTGTAGGACCCACCCACTAGTGGTTGCGCACAATTGGGCCATGTTCAACACTACATATGTCATTTTCCATCATTCTACTATATAAAGTGCCATGACTTCATTTAGAACATAGGTCACCAACCCTATAAATGGGTCTAAAATATAAAATTAAAATCAAAATGGTTAAAACTTTTAGGTGCTTACGTGAATGTACATAGGTAACTAAATAATGGGTTAGTATTGCTCTTGACTTTATCAAATCCTTTTTTTCCAAGTAGACCATATATAAATTAATAGATCTTCATTAAAAGTTTTCACTTTTTATTCCATTTAATCAAAGGATGGCAATGACCAATCCATATGTTTGAATCCACCCTCTTCTTCTTCTTCTTCTTTTTTTCTTTTCTTTTTTAAATGAAATAAGAATTTTGGCCTATCTTAAGAAATATATACAAAGTTTTAAACATTTAACAAATTATACATGTATTTAAAAACTAGAGTTTAAAATGGAGTTTTGCTAACTATGATGGTGACCCTTTTTCACAAATACAACAAATTTGTTTGGGTTTGTTTGATTTAAAAGTTGAAAATTAACGCTTTATATCTACTCTTTTTTTCTTTTCTTTTTTTCATTACTATTCCTCTAAACGAATTATTATCTCTATTATTGTTTGGTTTAAAATTTCTTGAGAGACAAGGGGTTGTCTTTCTTATCGTTCTCTACTTATTGTTGTTCAAGTGTTAATTTTAAGGGTAGCTTTATCAAATCTAAAGAATCTGAGTAATAAGTTCAGAGTTAATACAAGCATTCTCTAAGACAATAGAAGGCTATTTAAGAGTGTCCAGTTTTGCATTCTTTTACAAATTGATCCCCAACAATTGCGATGTCCTTAGCCAGTATGGCCCTGGTCCTCTATGCTGTCTCTTTCTTTCATTTTAAAAGGATTATATTGTTATGGTAGTACGTGTTGGGGTTTTTAGCCTGCGGAATCACACAGATCTAGATCTAGGATGGTAATCCAATG